>VZDJ01000078.1:1589344-1626106 GCA_008694505.1 Cyanoderma ruficeps | reverse complement strand
AGGAAAGGAAAGGAAAGGAAAGGATGACCATGAAACCAGAAATACAAACTCAGGGGGTGCAGGCTGTTGCTGTTGCATTCCAAATAAGGCACTGACAGTTCATAAAATCTTCATTTTTGTGGCTGGTGCTGCCTGTGGTCTTAAAAAAAGGCCCCAGCAAAGGAAAATCCAGCCACGAGGCACCAGCTTCACCCCCGGGCTCACCTGTGGCCTTCTCCATGAGCCACCCGGCGCTGCTGCTCCTCCTGGTCCCGCACAGCCGCTGCCCTCAGGGCTCCGCCACATGCCCGGCCATTCCCAAGCCAGCCCGCGTGGATCCCGCACATTTCCCAGAGCCCGCTCCCCGCAGACAGGGGTGGGATTAGTCCCGGGCCATGTGTCACCCCCCGGCCCCGCGGGTGGCCGGGCCAGCGGCGATCAGAGCAGCGGGCGGGTCTGCGGGAGCCGGGAATGCTCGGCCCCATCCCCGGTAACTCCGCGGATGTTCCAGCTCCCCGTGCAGGGCATCCATCATCTTCCTGTTGCTTATCATTTTCCATCATGCGTCTCCTGTGCATTTTTAATTGGTTAATTACTTTATTCATATACTAAGCACACCCTCAAGCTGCAATTATTATCAGCGTTAAGTGCTCCGTTCGTGCCATCCATCTTTCCCGAGCTCTCCGTGGCCTTTTTCCTGGCCCACACTTCCTCCCTGTGCAATACCTGCAGCCTCCTCAGCCTCTCCTCGGGCACGCTCCGGCCCTCCTCTCATTAGTTTATTATCTCTGCCAGCTTATCGGCGCCGCTCCCCAGCTCCTCGTTACAGCCGCCGCAGTTCCAGCCCGGGCGGCGCTCCCGGTGCAGCCGGGCCCGGGAATTCCATTTCACAGCTCCCCGCAGCAGCCCGGGCTCCTTCCCGGCGCTAATGAACAGCGGAGCTGTTTGTTCACACCTCGCCCCGGGGACCGTGTGCTCTGCCTCGGTTTGAAAACTCCGCCGGCGCCCCGGGGAGGAAATCCAACCCTTCCCTCATCCCTGCTGCGGTTCGGGAAGGGATGGGAAGCGCTGCCAACGGGGAACCTTCAGCTGGAGGGAGGGTCCGGGGCAGGGGAGCGACAGGGACCGGAATGGGATCAATCCAGGCAGGAGCAGCCCTGGGAGAGGGATTTGGGGGACTGGGGGGAAAGAGTGGACCTGAGCCAGAACCCCCCGAGCCCTGGGCTGATCCTGCCCCTGTGCTCAGGTGAGACCCCACCTGCAGAGCTGCCCCAGCCCCGGGGCCCAGCACAGGAAGGACCTGGAGCTGCTGGAGCCAGGCCAGAGGAGGCACCAGGATGGGCAGAGGGATGGAGCAGCTCTGCTGGCAGGAAAGGCTGGGACAGCTGGGATTGTTCACCTGGACAGGAGGAGGAGGGCAGGAGTGGTGACCTGGCCCCTGCTCGTGGATTTGATCTGCGAGAACAGAGTCAACCTCCCCCAGAGGCCCCTGAACACTCCCTGGAGGGGCTTTTCCAGTATTCCCACCCTGTTTCCCCCTTCCTGGAACTCTCCCATCCCAGCAAGGCCCCACAACCTCCCGCCGGGCTGGCTCCCCTCACCTGCAGACACCTCCCAGAGAGATTTTTGCTTTGCCATCCCACTTTTCCTGCCGGGAAGCTCAGCTGGGAGCTCAGCCCCCCCTGCTCCTTCCCGTGGGTTCGTGTCCCCAGGCCAGAGCTCGTGGCAGCAGCAGGGTCAGCTGGGGGTGCCCTGCCCTTTCCCATGGCTCCGGGATCCCGAAATACCACGCTCCCCTCCCAGCCGGGAGAGCAGGCTCCCACGCAGGGGCACTTGGTGTATTTAAAGCTCTGCCTGTGCTGTAATTCCGTGTGTAATATTAATTATCCACCTCCCACCGTTGCCATGACACCCCTTAAAGCCATCAAAGCCATCACCAGCACATCCCACCTCCACCCCGCCCTCCTGCTCTCCTGGACTCCAGCCCAAGCCCCAGGCTGGTGCTCCTGGGTCACCTGCCCCTCTGCCAAGGCCACGTTTGGACTTTTGGAAGTTGTGTCTAATTCCCAAGCTGCGTTCCAAGGAGTGCCTGACTCCAAACATGCCCATTTTTAGGTCAAATTGCAGAATTACTGTTTCCTTAGCACAACATTGCCCTATCTTTAGAAGCTAAAAGGGATGTTTAGAGTCAGAAGGAGAAAGGAAGAAAGAAATGAAGGGGGTGGGGTGAATAAACACATCCCGAGCCCTGGAAAAGACACAAATATGAGATCAAAAGGGAATGAGCCAAATTCTGAGTAACCTGATGTCTGCAGCATTTACATCCCTCAGAGCTGACACCTGAGAAACCCCACAGGCAGTGACAGAACAGAGCCGGGAGCTTCCCCCTCCCAGCCCTGCTGGAATGCTGCAGGGAAGCCTTTTACACTTCCCAAAACTGCCAGGAGGTCAATTCTGTCTCACCTGCAATGAGGGTCAGTGCAAGGAAAATCAGGATTTGTGCTGGGGAAAGCTTTTCCCAGAAATCCAGAGGGATTTTCCCTCCGTGACAGCACTGCTGGCTCCCTGCAGGGTGTGGGGCTCCTCTGTGGGGTCTGTGCTCAGGCCAGGGCACAGCAGCACCTCCAGGGCTGCATTTGGCCCTAAAATGCCTCCAGTCCCTCACAGGATGGGGCAGAGAGCTGGGATTGTTCAGCCTGGAGGAGAGAAGCTTTGGGGAGAGTTCATTGTGGCCTTCCAGGACCTGAAGGAGCCAAAGGAGGATGGAGAGAGATGATTTACAAGGACCAGGACAAGGGGGAACGACTTCACTGCCAGAGCATGAGTTTAGGAGGAATAGTAGGAGAAAAATCCTCCCTGTGACTTTTCACATGGACAGACAGTGCTGGGACAAGGGGCAAAGGCTTTATAGCAAGGGAAGAGATTCAGATGGGATTTTGGGCAGGAATTGTTCCCTGGCAGGGTGGGCAGGCCCTGGCACAGGGTGCCCAGAGCAGCTGTGGCTGCCCCTGGATCCCTGGCAGTGCCCAAGGCCAGGCTGGACACTGGGGCTTGGATCACCTGGGACAGTGGGAGGTGTCCCTGCCCAGGCAGGGGGTGAAAGAACTTCCTAAACCTCTCCTCTTCAGTTTCAAACTGTCCCCCCTCGTTAAAGAGGAGATGTTCTCCCTGAGGGCTGAGCCTGTTCCTCATTCCCTCGGAGTTCTCCCTTTTCCTGCCCTCCTGCATCCGGCCCCAGCTGGGAACAGGGAACAGGGAGCTGCATTTGCTGGGGAGGGCGGTGGGAGCAGAGCTGGAACTTCAGCTCCTGAGATGCCATTCCTGACAATGTTCACACCTAGAGCAGCTGGCACCCTTCTCCCTGTGCCAGGGGCTGTGCTGGGAACCAGCTCCCGGCTGGAAGCAGCTCCCAGCTCTGCTCGTGGAAGCACAGGCTGTGCCAAGAGCCAGGCAGGATTTGTCCCGATATTATTGGTGATAAAGGAGCCTCCTGTGTGAGAGGCGAGTCCATTTCCAATCCATCTGTATCTATATCTAAAAAAGCCTTCATTTCCTCCAGCGCCGCCGCAGATTCCCGGGATAAATTGCTGCCATAGCTTAGCTCCCGACTCCATTACATCCCATTCAAATCCCCTTCATTATCACAAGGAGCAATGTGACACCAAAAGCTTGTCTCGGGGAATTTATGGCACAGTGGAGACTCTTAGATCCACTCCACCCCATTAAAACCTTCTCCCCTATAAAACATGCACCTTATTAGGCACCTCGGCAGCAGCCTGGCTGCTCCTCCCCGGGAAGGAGCACATTCCAAGGGCTGAGTCCCTGCTCCCGGCTTTGCTGCTGGGGAGGGCTTTGTGCAGCCCTCCTTTATCCCCGGTTTGCTCACCCGGGCAGGATAAAAGCCAACACACCCCACTGGCCAAGGCCAGGCTTTTATTCAGGCCTCTCCCTGCCACAAAGCCTGGACAAAGGGATTCGGGGTGGAATTGTTGTGAAATCCACAATGAAACACCGTGTTTGGGTTTGTTTAAAGGCGTTGAATTAAAACAAATTTACTCTCAAAGTCTCTTCAAAAAAAACGTGACCTGGGATTCCAACGACGTGTGCGGAGCCCTGAGCCTTTCCTGCTGCTCCCTGCTCACAGGGGTGCTCGGTCTCCATCTCAGAGAGGAATCTCCGCTCCCATCACAGCTCCCACTGTTCCATCTGGAGCCGGGGAAGCAGGAGAAGAGGGGAGAGATGAGGCGGTGCTGGGGAAGGACCCGCCAAGGCTGCCCTGCCCATCCCCACCTCCATCCCCTCCCCACATCCCGCCCTCCCTGAGCTGGGCTCAGCCTCATCGCACACCCGAGCGGCCCAGGGGCTGTTTCTGGGGCAGACAACCCTTCCCAGCTGGGAAGAGCTGGAATATCTCATCCCTAAGGAAGTGATTCTGCTTCTCTCCCACATTTTCCCCTCTTTTCGCCTCCCAGCTCTCCCCCCAGCTCCAGGCTGTGCCCTTCCTGCCTGCTCCAAGAGCTGCTGGTTATTTCAGGTCCATCTGTTTGTGTTTCCCTCTATTTGCCCCTCATTTAGTCCCATCTCCCTGTTGTTTGCTGTGCTGGATTATGCAAATCCAAACAAAACCAATATTGGAGGCAGGAAGGTCAGCAGAGCCTGCAGCCACTCCTGCCGTGTCACACAGGGGGGGCTTTGTCCCCTCCCTGTCCCGGGAGAGCTCCAGCTCCTGCCAGCATCCCAAACCCCTGGGCGGGGTCACACTCAGCTCTGTCCTGCCATGATCCCAAAGAACCCTCAGTGCTCCTGGGGTGTGCAGGACCCAGCTCATCCCTGCTCTCCCTGGAGAGGGGAATTTCCCTGGGGAATGGGGGTAACTCTGCTTTGGGATATGTGGGTTTGTGCCAGAGGTGCCAGAGGAGCAGAGAAGGAAAGTGAAATCCCAGAAAAAAGCTGAACAGGGAGAAGCAGGAGGTCTGTCTGGATCACACAGGCATTCCTGGAACTGGAGAATTCCGGAGCCATTCCGTGCACTGGAGTGAGCTGTGAACGCCTCGAGGTAACTCGGCTGCCCCAGGTGTGCTCAGGTGGCTCCTGAAGCCGTGGAGGTCAGGAGGATCCCGTGTCCCCATGCAGGAGCTCAGGGATCAGTGATCCTGCAGGAGCTCTGCCCTCCTTTATCCCCAAGGCCAGACACCTTTCCCAGCTCGTCCCCATGTCCACCCCACAATTCCCGGCTGGTTCAGGGCAGCTCCTTTCCAAACACATCCGACTTCAAGGGGAAACGCCGAGGGAGGATCACCCACCTCCTCCACGGGTTGTTTATGACTAATTCTCTTCCCTGCTGGAATGTGTCTCCTTTTCAGGTGGAATTTGTCTAATTTCAGCTTCCAGCCACCACGTCTTGTTACACCTTTGATCGCCAGATTAAAGAGCTCTCGAGTCTCAAATAAATTCTCTTCTGCTGGGGACTCCCAGCCTTGTGCCAAGCAAGGATTCAAAGTGGTTTTCGTTAAGCCTTTCATTAGAAAAGCAGGTATTTGACTTGGTGTCTTTTTAAAATTTCACTGACTTTTATAACTCTTTCCTGGATTCTCTCCATGTTTCCATGAAGTGTGACCCTGGAACTGGACACTGAGCACACCCAGAGCTCTCCTTAAAGCAATGCATGGCCCCACACAACTGGGAAATACTTTCCTTTAGGAACTCCCAGTTCAGAAGGTCCCACCTGCTCCCCTACACTTCCCCAATCCATGTTCAGCAGGGTGTGGATATCTTTGTTCCTGGAAGTGTGGATCTTCAATGCATTGACCCAAAATTCAGGCTCCTGGAACGAATTCAGCCTCCAAGTGATTCATGCTGCCCTGGCCATGTTTATCTTCCTGCTGGGCTTTGTATCCTCTTTAATTCTTATCTCTCCAGACTGTGCACTCCCCTTCAGGTCATGGATAAATACTCTTGGCTCTCCTCAAGAAAACCTGGCACCGATCTGATAATTTGGCCTGGAAAGTGCTGAGGATGATCCTCCCAGCCCTGAGGGACAGAGAATTCCCTACATCCCAACAGCACCTTGGAATGGTGGCTCAGCACTTCCACCTGCCAGGACATCCCCCAGCTTCTGTCTGGACGAAGAGCAGCGGAGGGAACGGCAGCAGGGTCGGAAGGGATGGATGATGGATGTGTGTCCTGCCCCAGCAGGGATCTGAGGCTGTGGAGCTGGAAATTGCTCCCAGGCTCTGTGGGACGGCTGCAGGGTTTCATCACCACCCAGGAGGAGGTGGAGCCTTCAGGGCAGGGCAGGAGGGGCAGACAAATGAGGGCTGATGGGTTTGGCTGGAAAAGAACCGGCTCCTCCGTGGGAGTCAGCTGTTCCCAGGTGAAATGGGAATGTAAACCTGGGCACGGCGCTGTGCCCGAGGGAGGAAGAGGATGGTGAGGGTTGGGTATCCAGGGGTTCTGTGTGCAGCCAGGCAGGGACCTCCAGGGCAGCTCCAGAAGTGGGAAATCCCAGCAGTGGAGAATCAAACCTCTCCTTTGTGTTTCTGGAAGTCCTCCCGTCTATTTGGTGTCACGTGTTGGGATCCCTCCAGCATAGCACGAGGGAAGATGATTTCTCCACAATCTCCTCTCTAATTTCTTCCTCTGATAAAGCTGCAGCTGAACAGGTCTTGTTGTAGCAGCAGAAATAAAATGCAGCCCTGGAGAACCACAGAAGCCTTGTGGGGTTATGGAGAAGGAGGAGAAAGGCTCCTCTGGAAGTTCACACCAACGCTCAGGAGGCAGCAGGCACAAACACAAGGGCAACGCCATAAAGCACGAGGAGAAGGTTCTTCCCCGTGGGGCAGGGCAGGCACCGGGCCAATGGCCTAGAGAAGGGGAGGCACCTTCATCTTTCACCTTCAAGGTCTTCGTCATTCATTATCTTTATCCTTCATCCTTCAACATCTTCATCATCCTTCAACATCTTCATCCTCCATCCCTCAAGATCTTCACCCTCAATCCTTCAAGATATTCATCCTTCAACATCTTCATCCTTCATTTTTGAGATCTTTGCCCTCCGTGATCTTCATCCTTCACCCTTCAAGATCTTCATCTTTCATCCTTTGATATCTTCATCCTTCATCCTTCCTCCTTGATCCTTCAAGACCTTCACCCTCCAAAGGCCAACAGCAACGCCCTGAGCAACCTGAGCTGAGCTTGAATCTGGCCCTGCTTGGAGCAGAAAGCAGAACTGGAGACCTCCTGAGGGCTCTTAAACTCCATAATTTTGTGATTTCCCAGCAGCTCCAGGAGCAGTTTTCCCAGCAGTTTTGGAGCAGTGGCACCGTGCAGACCAACAGTGCAAACAGGATTTCCCTGGATATTCGTCACGTATCCCTTCAGGAATATTCAGATCCTGTGCCTCCACAGGAAACAGACTGAAGGATGGACTCCAAACCACCCCGACTCCATTTGCTTCTCCAGTCCCTCCAGACTGTGCACTCTGCAGATTCTAAACTCATTCAAAAATGCAAGCACCGAATTCGAGGCAGAAATTCTGTATCTCTGGGTGAAGAATTCCATCCTTAAAGTTTTAGATTTTTTTTTTTCTTCACTCAGTCTTTTTGTCACTCCAAACCTCCCAGCTAAAGGTCACTGGGTCACCTCAGCACTGCCCAGAACAGCTGGAGCAGCTCAGCTGCCCTCAGGAAGTTCAGAAAGGAGCCTTGCAACAAAACCCTGGACCCCCAGAAGCCGGAGGTTTCCCTGGGATGGTGCTGGGGATGAAAGTTAATTTGTCCTTGTTCTACTCCGGCGTCTGCAGCGCTTTAGGTGGAAATGAGCATTTGAAGGCAAGCCCCCAGACAAAGCTCGTTCCCGATTCCGAACTGTTCCTGCAATGTAAAGATTAAAACAATAACATTTTAAGCCTGGGAGCTCCAAAAGGGAAGGAGCGTTGCGGGCAGGCTCGGCAGCAGCGCCGGAAGCCCTGCTAATGACGGCAGCAAATTGGATCAGAAGGATTCGCTCATTTTGGGAAGAGAGATGGAATAGCTGGGGCTATTCTCACTGGCACTAAACTCATTCCGTTGTTTACACTGCACCTTCCTGCTCCATCCTGGAAATCGGACCTTGCCTGGGATATTCCAGGCAGGAAGAGCAGGGAGAAGTCAGAGACCCGCTGATGGTGATGTTTGATCCCTGCCGTGGCTTGTTTGGGGTTTTTTTATTATGTGGGGCTTGTTGGGAAAATCCTGGGTGCAGAGAAGGATGATGGGATGGTGAGTGCTGGGTGACAGAGCTGGGGACAAAGGCTGATGGGCAAGAGGAGGGGAAAGGCATGTTGGATGTGTGATGTCATGGGGAGAGAAAATCCCAGGGTCACTGAGGCTGGAAAAGCTCTCCCAGTCCATCGAGTCCCAGCTGTGCCCCATCCCCACCCTGTCCCCAGCCCAGAGCACTGAGTGACACCTCCAGCCCTTCCTTGGACACCTCCAGGGATGGGCACTCCAAACCTCCCTGGGCAGCCCCTGAGCACCCTTTCCATGGAGAAATTCCTGCTGATGTCCAGCCTGAGCCTGCCCTGGCCCAGCCTGAGGCCGTTCCCTCTCCTCCTGTCCCTGTTCCCTGGGAGCAGAGCCCGACCCCCCCGGCTGTCCCCTCCTGTCAGGGACTTGTGCAGAGCCACAAGGTCCCCCCTGAGCCTCCTTTTCTCCAGGCTGAGCCCCTTTCCCAGCTCCCTCAGCCCCTCCTGGGGCTCCAGCCCCTTCCCCAGCTCGGCTGCCCAGAAGGTGCCAAGGGCTGGGGGACAGATGGGTGCCCACAGGACGGGGGCCTGGCACAGCTGTGCTGGAATCTGCTGGGTCACCGACCCCGCCCAGGGCCCCTGGGGACTGAGGGGAGGCTCCAGGTGGCCTCAGGGACACGGAGAGCTCTGGCTCTGCAGAGAGAGCGAGACAAGGGAGTGACACCGGGCTGTGCCACATCCCAGCCCCGGGGACACCGGCCAGGCCAGCTCAGGGCTGGCAGGGAGCTCTCCCCGCAGGGCAGCACCTGGAATCCCTCTCTGCCTCCCTCAGCTCCAGCTTGGTGCTCTCCCAGCCCATCACCCGCTCACCTCCAGCAGGGCTCACCGTCCTGGAGCTGCCTCCGTCATTTCTGCCACCCTTTTGCTCAACCCTGGAGGCCTGGGAAGGGATTTGGTGGCTTTCCAGCACTGGGAAATGATCCCTGTGGCCCCGCAGGTGCTCAGAGGAGGTGGGAGCTCAGATGTGAGGACACTGCAGGGAATGAGCATCACCCAATGGCTCCTTCCTGCCTGGCTCCCAAAACCTGCAGGAAAGGAGCTCTGGGATGGACCAGGATGCCAAACGCTCCAAGTCCTTGCTCTGGGAAGCTCAGCCCGTCTCACCAGGGCAGTGGGGAAGGGATTGTGGAACCCTGGACCATGACATCAGCAGGAAGGTGACTTCCCTGCGCAGAAAGTCTCCCTGGGGAGCCCAGGAACACCGGGACCGCTCTGGAGCAGACACAAAACAGCTCCAGACAACAGTCTGTGCCACCAGACACAGCCCGGGGCGTGGGGCGGCCGGGGCACACATTCCATGGATGTGTGCCGTGTCCATGGATCTTTGCAGGTTTCCACGGATCTGTGCAGTGTCCATGGATGTGTGCAGTTTTCCATGGATCTGTCCAGGTTTCCATGGATCTGTGCAGTATTCCACGGATCTGTGCAGTTTTCCATGGATGTGTGCAGGTTTCCATGGATGTGTGCACTATTCCATGGATGTGTGCAGTTTTCCATGGATCTGTCCAGGTTTCCATGGATGTGTGCAGTGTCCATGGATGTGTGCAGTTTTCCATGGATCTGTGCAGGTTTCCATGGATGTGTGCACTATTCCACGGATCTGTGCAGTTTTCCATGGATGTGTGCAGTGTCCATGGATGTGTGCAGTGTCCATGGATCTGTGCAGTTTTCCATGGATGTGTGCAGTATTCCATGGATCTGTGCAGTTTTCCATGGATGTGTGCAGGTTTCCATGGATGTGTGCAATTTTCCATGGATCTGTCCAGGTTTCCATGGATGTGTGCAGTGTCCATGGATGTGTGCAGTTTTCCATGGATGTGTGCAGTGTCCATGGATGTGTGCAGTTTTCCATGGATGTGTGCAGGTTTCCATGGATGTGTGCAGTTTTCCAGGGATCTGTCCAGGTTTCCATGGATGTGTGCTGTCCCTCTCCTCCTGCTGGCTCTTCCCAGCACTCCCAGCTCCCGTGGCCCATTCCAGCTCAGGGATTCCCTGGGGTGTGAAGACCCAAGCTCAGCAGGTCCAGTCTGCTCCCAGGGAAGGCAAAGGTGCTCCCTGGATTCAGTGACACCAGGAGAAGACATTCCCACCTCTTTCCCCACGGAGGAGGAACTCTGTGTGACACTAAACCACCTTGGAAGGAGGGGAATGGGGTATCCCCAGTGACCTGGAGGAGCTGGAGGTGCTCCCCCTCCATCCCTCTGGCACCTCCTGCTCCTGGAGGAGCCCCTTTGGCCAAGGTGTGGCTGCAGCTCCAGCTGTGACCCCCCCACGATGAGGAATTCCACGTTTCCCTGCTCCAAGCCCACGCTTCTCATCCCTGTCCCTGCCAGGCTTTCCTCAGGGTCGTGCTCGGGAGGGAAGATTTGCTCCCGGCCTCTGGCAGGGCCATATAACAAAATCAGCCTGCAAGGTTCCTTACTCATCTCATTATACACACAGGGACCCTGGGCAGGCAGAGATAAACCAAAATAAGAGGAAATTATTGCATCCCTTAAATCTGAATAAAACATCTCCAGGTGAAATCATCGCGGCAGCCCAGTGTGGGGCGGGAAGAGGGTCAGCAGGTGCCAGGGGTGCCCCAGTGCCACAGCAAGGGGAAGGACCAGCCCGGGGGGACACCAGGAGGGCCCAGGGCTGTGGGCAGTGACAACGTCACCCCCGGGGGTGGTGGCAGTGCCCGTGGCACACAGGTGACGTTTCCAGGGAGGTGTGCGTGCCTCAGTTTCCCCGCAGCTGTCTGGGCTGGCAGCTCCCGCTCCCAGGGCAGCAGTTAAGGGGATCATGTTCGAACACGGAGCTGAATTCCAGCGGCTGTGCCCGTGTGAGTGCTGAGTGCTATTAACAACCACCAGCAGCTCCCCTTCCTGCCTTTGCCTCGGGCCATTCCAGCCCAGTGAAGCGTCACCGGCAGCAGTGCCTGGCAGCACAGACCTCAGGATCTGCCGGAAACCTGGAGCTGGCAGTGCAGAAGGAAGTGCCTGGCTTTATCCAGGCTGATCCAGCTCAGGCTGGCCTGGAGGAGGGGGAGACCCCTGAGGGTGAGGGGAGCGTCCCCCATGAAGGTGGGACAGGCAGGGGGTGGGATGTGGGGACACCTGAGGGCGAAGGAAACATCCCCCCCTGAAGCTGGGCCGGGCAGGGGGGGCAGATGCGACCCCCAGGCCCGGCTGGGTTGGGCAGGGTGTGGCTGAAGTTGTTTTTGTGGGTGGTGCCCCAAAGCTGGAGCTGTGCCCCACAGCTGTGCCAGACCCCCAGCCCTGAGCGGGCTGTGCCACCCCAGCCTCTCTCTGATCACCACCCCCATTCCCGGCCTTCCTCCCGGAGCTGGATCCTGCCTGGAGACAGATGATGTGCTGGGCAGCAACAGCAAAGTTTATTAAGTTGGGGTGGGAAGCTCTGGCAGGCTGGGTTCACAATTAGGCTCCCAAAGGCAAGATCATAAAGCATCCAGACACTTGGGATACGGGGCTGATTACCAGCATCCTTCATCATTAAATATTAACACCCAGGCTGCTTAAAGGCCAGTGAAAGAATTATAGAATTTAATACCTATCACGCTCTATCAATAGGCCGGGAGAAATATGGGCCTTGCGCCTGTGTGGGGTGGTTTTTTTCAGGCTTCAGAGTAAACTGGAAGTCTGGCAAAATTAAACAGCACAATTCTTGCTTGGGAGCCACTGGGAATTGCAAACAGGGAGCACCAGGGATCAACCATGTTTGATATGCTGGGGGAGCGAGCTCATTAAAGCACAGGCGCTGGGACCAGAAGGAGAGGAAATTAAAGCATAATTTAAGAAAAGAAACCCATCTATGGAGCGTGGCTGCAGCCCCCAGCGCTCCCCGGCGTGCCTGGCTGCTCCCAGTGACCCCAGTCGGCCCCACACTGCTGGGGTGGGCTAACAGGGTTTGGACCAACTCCTAAAGACCCCTGACCGTGCTCCCAGTGACCCCAACCACACCCAGACAGGTGGGATGGGTTAAAGGAGGTTTAGACTCAGCCCTACAAAGCCCTGACTCTGCTCCCAGTGACCCCAGTCAGCTCCAGACTGGTGGGATGGGTTAAAGGAGGGTTTGTCCCCAACCCTACAAAGGCCTGACCGTGCTGGGAGAGACCCATCCATGAAATCCTTCCCAGTGGACACATTCCCCTTTTCCAGCCCATGCATGTGGGATGTGATGGCCAGGATACAGCTGAAGCTTCCCACCACTGCCCACAAATCCTTCATATGGAGCAGAAAGCTGGGAAAATCCTGGAAGTCTCCAAAAAGTTGATGCTTGTGTCAGGATTCCTTTTTCTTCCTTGTCTTGCAATATTGGGCTCAGTTGTGGCAGGAGAAGCGTCTGGGTTGTGTGGCCCTTTTGGGATGGGAGACAGAGCCCATGATGGAAACATTGGAGGGGACAGACTCCTGGGACTGTCCCGTGAGGGGCAAAGGCACTGTTCCCAGGGCTCCAAACCCACACCACGGCTCGAAACCCATCCCAGAGCTCCAAACCCACCATCCCATCCCAGGGCTCCAAACCCATCCCAGGGCTCCAAACCCATCCCAGGGCTCCAAACCCATCCCAGGGCTCCAAACCCATCCCAGGGCTCCAAACCCATCCCAGGGCTCCAAACCCACACCAGGGCTCCAAACCCATCCCAGAGCTCCAAACCCATCCCAGAGCTCCAAACCCATCCCAGGGCTCCAAACCCATCCCAGGGCTCCAAACCCATCCCAGAGCTCCAAACCCATCCCAGGGCTCCAAACCCATCCCAGGGCTCCAAACCCATCCCAGGGCTCCAAACCCACACCAGGGCTCCAAACCCATCCCAGAGCTCCAAATCCACCATCCCCAGAGCTCCAAACCTGCCTTCTCAAAGGACAGAAATACGACTCAGAAAGTGCAAAATCCCTTCAGTTACAAGAGAAAACCCGTGGCACAGTTGAAGCTGTGACCATCCAGCTGTTCCTGGGATCTCACTGCTCTCTCCAGGGAGACTCCTGGGCTGGTTCGGAGCCAAATCTGACCCCATGACACAAACCAGAGCAGCGCAGTGAACTCCTGAGCATGCCCAGGCTGGGATTTTCCACACTTTCCTGTGCTTTTCCATGCTTTTCCATGCTTTTCCACACTTTCTGCACGCACACACCTGGAAATAAGAGCACTCGAGCTGTCCGAGCCCGGGGCTGATGGAATCGGGAGCGGAGCCACCTGCGTGGGACGCAGAGCCTGGAAAAGGGCTGGGGCACAGGGTGTTCATGTGGAAAAGCGCAGGAATCTGCAGCCAGGTCTCCGTTATCCCTGCGGGAACCTCTCCCCTGCCCTCCTTTTCACGCCACCGCTGTCACCTCCGCTTTTCCCTCTCTCCTGCTGCCTCTCTGCCCGCGGGGCTCGGCGGCCCCGCCGCCCCCTCCCGCCCTGCGCCGCCGCTGCCGCAGCCCCCGCGGCTCCCGTGCGACCCCAAACCAGGGAACAAACCTCTTCCAGAGTCGGCGAGGCAGATCCAGACGTGCCCGGCCCTGGGGAGGCTGATTGAAATAACTAATTGGGTTCTCACAGCCGTTCGCTGCGCCAGAATGGGAGCGGATCCCACCCGGTATTTCCTAATGAATCCCGCTCAATGCTTCCCAACGATTTGGTTAAGGGAATTTGCGCTGTCTCCAGGCCGTGGAGCCCATGCAGCCCAGCCCAGCTGCCGGGGAAGCTTTGGATATTCTCCCAAATTTACCTTCCCCTGCTGCCATGCAGGGTTTTGAACGTTTCGCGTCACGGCAGCGCCAATTCCATCTCCCGGTGCCGTCCCAAACAATCCCCTTTTCCCTGTTTGTCCTATTTAGATGCACACAGATGGTTTCCAATTTTCCCCTCTTTTTTTGAGCACCTCTGAGGGAATTTCCAGCAGGCGGATCTCCTCTCCCTCAGCCCAGCACAAACCGGGGCCAGAGCTCTGCGCTCACGTCCCGCACTCCCACGCCCCACCGGCGCTCCGATCCCACACAAACTGATGGATCCCACACCTGCCCTGCTGCGGGAAGTTCTCCCGAGCTCAGGAGCACTGCCTGTCAGTAACAGCACTGCTGAGGAGGAGTCTGAGGCAGATTTGGATGAAATCATCTCTTTTAATTGTTATTTTCAAAGCCAGTCACTCCGCGGTGGTTTTTCCTTCTAAATCCCATTGTTTATTCCCTCTTGCTCCATTATCTCTTAGCTGGGGGGAGATTGAGGGTTTTCCTCCCTGGCTGTTATTTTCCAGTGGCTCAGGTCATCTTAACTTATGGGAATTGCTAAAATCATGTTTCTTTCTCCAGCTCCATTTTAATTCCCACCCTTGACTTTTCCCAGTGTTTTATTCTCCTCCAGTGCACGTCTCTTTCCCCAGGGAATTGCCAGCGTGGCAATAAATCACTGCTAATCCTTCTCCCTGCTCCTCACAACTCTTCTTTAAACAAATTTAATATTTTCACACATTCATTTTTGCACTGTTTATGAGGAATGCTTTGGGTTTTAAAATATTTGAGGTTTTTTTTTTCCAGTCACACCATTTTCCACCCTTGGAGTGCCACATCCCAAGGATTTTGAGCTGGCATAACTTTCACCCCCTCCCTGCTCTATTGCAGTGGTTTTCTTTGAGCTGCTTTCACAAAATATCTCCTTTTTTTTTTTTTTTTCTGTCCTGCACACCCCTGGCTGCACCAATACCTTCCACCACAGCTCCTCTGCTCACTATTCTTTTCCTACAAGCCGTCAGAATTCCAAGCCGCCTCCTGCTATTCCATTTTGAGTGGAAGTTTTGTCATCCTGGGCTCCTCGGGTGCCAGCACTGAAGTCCCAGTGTCTGCAGCTTTTCTCCCTGCCTCTCTCTCTCACTGTTGTGACTCAATTATGGGGGTTTTCAAGATCCCTCTGGGAGCTCTGGCTCTCCTGGATTTTGATATCCCACCCAGGACAACGTTCCCATTAGTTTTATTACTTCTACCGCTCTGATTAATTTCCTCCAGGCAGAACGAGTGGCTCCACACGGGTCTGGCACATCCCTGCTCCGAGCTGTTCATTCCGAGGTATCCAGTGCAGGCAGTAATTGCACACAGAGGCCGTGCCTGGATGCTGGACACCAGGGGAGGCTCAGGGTGGGTAGCAGGAAATATTCCTGCACTGGAAGAGTGGTTAAGCTTTGGAATGGGCTGCCCAGGCCAGTGAGGGGGTCACAATCCCGGGAAATGTTGGCCAAAAAACGAGTCGAGGTGGGATTAGTGCGATGGGTTTGTGGATGTGTGAAAGGGTGGACTTGGGGATCTTGAAGGGCTTTGCCAGCCTTAGTGATTCCGTGACTGGGAAGAGCATTCCCAGCAGGTCAGGGGTGATCCTGCCCCTGTGCCCAGCCCTGGGGGCACCTCTGGGTGCTGTGCCCAGCTCTGGATCCTCAGCACAGCAGGGACAGGAGCTCCTGGAGCTGAGGAAGGGCCTGGAGCATCTCCATGGCCAGGAAAGGCTGAGGGAGCTGGGGCTGCTCAGCCTGGAGAGGAGCCCCAGGGAGAGGGGCCCTCAGCCCTGGGTGTCCCTGTGTGTCCCTGTGTGTCCCTGTGTGTCCCTGTGTGCAGGGAGGGCAGAGCAGGCCCAGGCTCTGCTCCAGGCCCAGCAATGGCCCCAGAGCCACGGGCAGGGCCTGAGCCCAGGAGCTGCCCCTGCACAGGAGGCAGAATTTGTGCCCTGGGCAGTGCCCAGCCCTGAGCAGATTGTGCAGAGAGGCTGTGGAGGGTCCCTCCCTGGGGATATTGCAGATATTCCTGTGCCCTGAGCTCTGGGATGGCCCTGCTGGAGCAGGGAGGTGGCACCAGGTGAGCTCCTCCCAGTCTGAACCTTCCCAGATGGATTTCAGAGAATGAGGGAACTCCTGATGCCCCAGCTCAGTTCTTGTGTCTCATTCCAGCACTGCAGCTCCTCCAGCCCTGGGGAATGGAAGCTCTGGGCAGCAATTGGGCACCTTAAAACATTCAGAGTCACCCCAAATTGTCCTGTTGTGGTGAAGACATCCAAGGAAATGCTCCAAGTGGGATAATTTACAAGCAGTGGAGCCGGGCAGACTTGTACTGGCTTGAGACTCTCCCAGCAATCTGCAGCAGAAACTGGGGGAAATCCCACTCTGAACAATCCAGTGCTGCCGTATCTCCCAGCAACATTCCCCAAAAACCAGGGCCCAAGGTGAAGGGATGCCAAAGGAGAAATTCCAGAAAGGGCCCTTCAATTCCTACAAGGGAAAAATAAATGTATGCAGTCAAAGATTAAATGCCAGCTTGAAGAGGCATTCAGCCACACTTCAAGGAACAGCTCCAATGCAGAAAACAAGAAAAGAACATTTCTGAGAACTTCAATTAAGTACAAGGTAACTTGGAATGATTCCCATCCGTTCCTTAAATTTTCCAGACTATCTTTTCTCCTTTAATTTACGCACAGCTCTCAGAAAGGCTTTGCTACATCAAAGATACTTTTTGTCTCCTTTGTTCAAATGGATAAATTTGCCTACAAAAATTAGAAATATCATCAACAGTGGAAAATAATTTATTTGTAAAAGGAACTAACTTTTGTTTGAACTAGAGCTGGGAATTGAGATAATGTCTATGAATATGTGGAATGAATAGATGGAAGTATCTGAATTTATGGAAATACATGAATTCTCCTTTGCTGATAGAAAATTACAGTCAGGGCCCATCGCAAGGCAAATTAATATTCAACATAATCTCATTCCCACACAGGAGCCCAAAGAGACAATTGATCTTGTTTGCACTGAAATCAATGGAAAAACTCCCTGAGTTGTGCTTCCAAGGAGGAGCGGAGGCAGCGGGACACCTGAGCTGCTGCACATCCACCCCTCCCCAGCATCCCAAAAGCTCCGGAACCTCTCGGGATGGAATTGACGATCCCACCCCAGGGCCGGTTTGTTCTGCTCCAAGTCACTCTCACAAAGCTCCGTGGGGGCAGCAGGAATTATGTGCTCAGCCCCAGGTCACCTCTGGAGCTTTGTTTTCCAGGCCCCTCTCAGGGAAGAGGTTTTCCTTCATCAAGGCTGCGGGGAGAGGCTCAGCCCTGGCAGGAGCAATATTGGCTCTCCCAGACCTTATTTTTCATTTCTCTTTCAAATGCATTGATTTTTTATCTGCCTGATTCCGAGGAGGAGCTGTGGCACCTCTTTTACATCCCAAGGCTGCCTCAGGAGTTGGAATAACTCAGAGCTCTGGGTGTTCAGCTGCAGCTGGGCTGGTCCTGCCAGCTCAATGTCCCCAGCATCTGCTGAGGACAGGGGGAATGTGACATCTCTCAGCCTCCTGGGACAGCTGGGAGCATAAACCCAGGAGTCAGAATCCTTGGACACACATTGGGAATGATCATTCCCCCACCAGGGCTGCTCCTGCTGATTTATTGATGATTAAAATCCAACCAGTGTTGGAGTGTCCAAGTCAGCTCCGCACAGCCCCGCCACAATCAAGGCACACAGCTCTGTCCCTGGAAGGGGAGAGTCTTGGGGTGCAGTGTGTACCCAGCAGGGTGTGCTCTGTTTGCCCTCTGCCGAAAGGGCTGGGGAGGTGTTTCCTTCATCTCCTCCTCACTCCAGGGAGGGGGCGGTGTGTTCTGTCCATGGGCAGCTGTTAAACCAGCCGGGGCCGTGCTCTTTATCCCTTCCAGGACCCGTCCTCCCTCCAGGGGAGATCTGCTGTCCATGGGCCATCCAGGCTCACTGCAGGGCTGAGACAATTCCATCATCCCATGGGGAGAGGCTCCACCCAGGGGGAGGAGCCCAGCATTCCCACCTGGATCAAAGCTGGGATTGGGAACAGCAGCACAGCCTGTCTGCACTGGATTCCCAGAGGGAGCCCAGACCCATCCCAGCACCACTGGACCCTTCTCCAGGATCATCTCTGCTCCCACAGAACCACATCTGTCCCTGCAGGAGGGCTGGGCTGGGCTGACACCAACACCCTGAGCAACACGGGGGCAGGAGGGTCCTGACTCTGTTGGGGTTTCTGGGATTTTTCTTTGTTTGTTTGTTTGTTTGTATTTTGTACTACTACATTTGTATTTTTAACATTCCTAGTACAGAACTGTTATTCCCATTCCCATATCTTTGCCTGAGAGCCCCTTAACTGCAAAATTATAACAATTTGGAGGGAGGGGGTTACATTCTCCATTCCAAGGGAAGCTCCGGCTTTCCCTGGCAGACTCCTGTCTTTGCAAACCAAGACAGAGCAATCTCCACAGCTCCCAACAGATCCCAGATTGTTGAACCCAGAGGAAAAACCTGGACAAAAATTCCACTTTGGCATGGTGGAGAGTTCCACCTGCTCAGAGGCACAGAACAGAGCCAGGCTGTTCTGATGGGGACAAACCCATTTAGGAACTGCATGCAGTGACCCAGAATTCCCAACCAGACAATGCCAGGCACTGCAGGCTCCCAGCAGGCTCTGATCCTGCTTCTGCTGCCTGTGATCCTGCCTTCTCCTGCCTCTGATCCTGCTTCTCCTGCCTCTGATCCCTGTGGAACATGCTGGGCTTTGTGCAGGAGGGACCTGCTGCTGGCAAAGCTTTCTTCCCATGGCTGAGGGGCTCAGGAGGGGGCAGAAATCTCAGGAAGGATACAACAAAGTAGAGCAGTGGCAGAGAAAAATGGTGTTTGATATGCCAGACTCATGGGAAAGCAATAACTGAAATAACAGCAGCTTCTTGAGTAGGTTTAGGTCGGATTTTGGGATGGAATTGTTCCCTGGCAGGGTGGGCAGGCCCTGGCACAGGGTGCCCAGAGCAGCTGTGGCTGCCCCTGGATCCCTGGCAGTGCCCAAGGCCAGGCTGGACACTGGGGCTTGGAGCAGCCTGGGACAGTGGGAGGTGTCCCTGCCATGGCAGGGGTGGGACAAGATGAGCTTTAAGGTTTTTTCCAACCCAAACCATTCCATGGTTCCCCCAGCACTGCCAATCCCACCACCAGCCCATGTCCCCTTTTCCTGGTGGGAGGCAGAAAACGGGACATCAGCTCTCTTTAAAAAGGGCAGAAGGAGCTGGAGACAGGGAATGTGCTTTCCATGCCAGGCAAATCCAAAGGAATTGTGGTAAACTCTGGAGTTAACGGGAGCCCAGATAGATGTGGATACACTGGGGAGAATCAGCACAGCTTCTCCAGGGGAAATCACATCCCACGAATCTAGGACATTTCTTTGGAGGTAGCAGCACTGGTCCCGGCAAAAATTTGCCATAGTTAAACTGAATTTTTTTTAAAATTCCATTCAAGATCCTTACAAAAGGCACTTGAAGACACTGAGATTTTAGGGAATGCAAGAGGAAGCTCCTCCACAGATTTAAGGGCAGTCAAAACCACAACACCGAGGGAAGGACAACTGATTTGTGCTCCAAAGGAGCCACGGGGATCCTTGGAGGCCTGTCCTGGGATCTGCAGCGTGGAACACTCATCAATGATCCGGAAAAGTGGGGAATGATGAAGTGACAGTGTTTGCCTATGCGACAAAATTATTCAGGATCATGAAATCCAACAGTGACAGTGAAAAGCTCTGGAGGATCTGCTGAGAATGAGTTCCTGACAATAAAACAGGAGGTGAAATTCAGTGTAAATACACGGAAGGTTATGGCAGGGAAGGGGAAAAAACCCAGAGTGGGGATGGATTTTAAACAATGATTAACTCAGAATGAGCTGCCACTGCTCATCCCAGAGTTCACAGAGCCCTGGGAAGGTGTCCTGGGAATGCTGCTCCGGCTTGTGCCTGCTCACGGAGCCAGGAGGGTGTTTGGGGCCACCTGAGACAGAGAGAACAGGGCAGGGATTGTCCCCAGAGCCAGCAGGGACAGCCCTGGGCCATCTGCATTTTGAGTCCTGGGTGTGTGGCTGATCCTGCATCTCATACAGAGCACAGCAGGAAAAGACAAAAATGGGAACAGGATGGCACAGGGATGTTAAAGAATTGAACAGTCTGAGGTAATCCAGCTTGGATGGGCCATGGAAATCTGTCCTGGTGTACTGGGGACAGAAAATGGGAATTGCTGATTCCCCCTCTCTGGCACTGCGATAAGGAATCCAAGCACAGGGAAGCAGGTTGAGAATGGTGAAGCAGAACCTTTCCACACCTTCCAGGGCCTAAAGGGCCTCTGGGAGGGCTGGAGAGGGACTGGGGACAAGGGCTGGAGGGACAGGACACAGGGAATGGCTTCCCACTGCCAGAGGAAAGGGCTGGGTGGGAGATTGGGCAGGAATTGTTCCCTGGCAGGGTGGGCAGGCCCTGGCACAGGGTGCCCAGAGCAGCTGTGGCTGCCCCTGGATCCCTGGCAGTGCCCAAGGCCAGGCTGGACACTGGGGCTTGGATCACCTGGGACAGTGGGAGGTGTCCCTGCCATGGCTGGGGTGGAATAGGTTGATCTTTAAGGTCCTTTTCAACCCAAACCATTTTACAATTCCATTTTCTGGCTAAAATGAGGCATCTTCAGGCCCAGAGATGCAGCTCAAAGGTTCTTCTACGTTTCCCAGCCAAAGCAAAGCAGGATCCTTCCCCAAAGCACTGCCATTCCCAGCCTGATCCCGGGAGAGCTGGGGAGCACAGCCGAGGAAATCTTCACTGCTCTCCTGTGCAGGAGGCAAAGAGGAAAAAGTTAATTTTTTTTTGTTAATCTAAAGACCAGAATTATTCAAACACCAACATGGTACAGGAGACCAAAACTCAGAGGAGGAGATGAAAGGAGGAATTGCAGAGCACTGAGAGGGTGCACGATGAGAGGCCACCTCTGCTGCCCCTTCTCTGGGGCGTCCTCCTGCCAATCCTGCTGAATTCCAAAGGGTTCCTTCCCTTCTGGAATGCCCAGGTACCACTCACTCCCCCTCTGCCTCGCTCTCCAGCACACGCTGTTATATCCTTTCCTTTCTTCTCTATTTTTATGTTCCAGGGAGACACAATCGGGGACGATCCATCAGAGGGAAATACCTCACTCTCACATCGCGTCCAGGAGCCTGCCGGGAGGAGAAAGAAGATTTTGTGTGAAGGCGACGCTCATCAGCGCGGCTCCACATCAAAAGGATGTTTTCCCACGGACTAAAGAGCGGGATTCATTCTCCATCCGGGCCCAGATTCGCACTGACACCGGGAAGACTTTCAGGCAGCCACACTTTGTTTACTTAAAAGCTCGGAGGAAGGGAAAATGTCACAAGTGCTCATGTAGAGCCGCGTGTGCCCCAGTCGGACACCTCCAGCACGGCTCTTTGTACAAGCAAAACCCTCCCCGCGGGCCGGGAGTGCGGCACGAATCATCTGCCCAATCATTTACAGACATGAATAATTCACGGCCAGGCAAATGTGTTCACAAGCGGTTCCTGGGAAGGGCTGGGAGCCGTTCAAGGGATGGAGATGCTGCTGCGAACCTGAGCGGGATTTCCTTGGATCCCCGGGGCTGCAGCCCTCCGAATGCCTGTCCCCATCCCGGGATCTGTCCCGTCCCTGCCCAACCGCTGGAAACCCCAGCGTCTCCCTCAAGGGCTGATTCCCACGGCACACCGAAATTACTTCATGGGACTCGTTGCATTTAATATCTGATAATGTTTCCTCTCTGCAGGCTGACAATGGAGGGGCAGAACTGCTTCGCTGAGGCTGCACAGCTCACACAGACATGGCTCCTTCCTTCCTTCCTTCCTTCCTTCCTTCCTTCCTTCCTTCCTTCCTTCCTTCCCAGTTCTCTTTAGCCTTGCATGAGCTACAAAATCTAAGGAGAAGCAACAGGTTTCCTATAAATATCTATAAATGTCTATAAATGTCTATAAGTGTCTATAAATATCTATAAATGCCTATAAATATCTATCGATATAAATAAATATATGACAGGTTTCCTTTAAATATAAATATCCTCTGTATTTGTCCTCCGGAATATTTGCTGCACAGCCTCAGGTGCTGCGTGCTCGGCTATCCATCCTGGTTTCCAGGCCCTCCTTCCAGGCCGATCCCTCAATCCTTTGAGGAAGTGTTTCCAGGAGAAGCGCGTTTCTCCTGCTGCTGCCCAGATCCCCAGGGAATAACCATTTCTGCAAATCCAAGCTGCTTTTCTGCTGAGAAAACTCATGGAGGGATCTGGGAATTTTCAACCCAGTCCCACCCGTGGATTTCAAGAGGAAATTCCTCCCCTTTCCGTGCCCTGTGGGAATGATCCTCACCAGTTTAAGAGCTGCTTTGGTCCTGCTGTCCATGAGCAAATCCTCCCTCCGTGCCCCATTCCTGCTGCTCACACTCACTAATTACCCTGAGCGCTGATGAAATATGATTACATTTTTCTCTTCATTAAGCACGATATCAAATCATAACTCACATGCATCAAATTGTTTTATTCCTTTTCTCCCTGTTTGCTTTGGAATTCTTCCCTGCTCCTGACAACGTGGGTTGGGCCCTGCCCGTGCTGCTGAGCCCGGCCGCCGCCAGGACCTGCAATTTTAATGATCTAATCCGACAGCGAGCAGGCTTTAATTTAAACTTTTATTAACGACCACTTTCCACCCTCAAAGACTATATTAAAATTGCTTAATGGAATTGCAGATTATAAATGCCCCACTGCAAGGCCCACTCGTGCCGGCGTGCAGCACCCCTTTGGAATTCAGAGCAATCCTATTAACTCCTCTTTATGTTTTGGAGAGGTCATTTCGATTGCAGCTTTTTGTGTACTTCCCCTCGGAGATGGCGCTGCCCCCACCTCAGGATTGGAAAGAAGAGAGTTTTACCAAAGATCACATCTTTCACATTCATTATCCTTCGGCAGGCGGCTAAAATTTTAATTTCTTTGACTTACTGCGTGGATTATTTTGTGGGGAGTCTGCTGGGGGGGATGGAAATGAATTCCTGGGGCAGCATCAGACGGTGACAGGAATGACAGAGTCCACCCCGAGAACTGTGGGGAAAGGAGAGGAGGGAGGAGGATGCAGGGATTCATTCACAGGTGTAAAATTGCAGGATCGGTTTGGGTTTGTTTCTGTCTTTGCCGAGATTCAAGGATGTTAAAAGTCCCTGGCTTTCTAAAAGCCCTTGAGTCGCGTTGCAGAAAGAAACAGAGTTCTTTAAGGTCTTGTTTTCAGTTCTCGTGTGCTGTTTATTGTTTGGTATCTCACAGTTTGCTCCACACCCAGCCGAGGTCCGGACGGCGGCTGGGACACGGCGCGACTGCGACTGACGGGGCCTTGCTTGGTTCTCACACAGATAATGACGTGCCCACTATTTACTATTTGTACCAATGCGTGATATCTACACTAAAATGGTCATTTCTACCCTAATCCAATAGCCTGGAACTGCTTTGTGTCATCACCACCCCAGAGGATGGAGGACGAAGGAGAAGGAGAAGAACTTAGGGCAACACCTCAAATCTTTCATCTTGTTCCCCATTCACCTCTATTCTAAGAATTCTTAAATTACAAAATTTTTTACTCCATGCTGTGCTAAACTACTACTTTCACACTTTTGAGGTTTGTAATTCCTCTCTCAGTGTTGGAAGCTTCTCCCATGGACTAAAATCAAACTCGGTGTCTTTCTGGGCTCTGTGCCAAGGTCTCCAACTTCCCTGGACCGGCTCCACACCCCCTGTCCAGGGTCCGAACTCCCTTTCTCAGGTCCCAGGTCCTCCAAAGGGATGCCCTGGACTCCAACCGATCGGGACAGCCTTTGGAAGTGTGAAGCGCCGTGCCCCAATGCAGTTTGTCACACCCCCTGTTAGTGCTGGCTCTGTTAGGCCAGGCTTTAATGGGTGTCTCTCCCTCTAAACGTGCCGTGAAGGGGATCCCCCACCCCCATTCTTTATTTTATTTTATTTGAGGACACAGCAGTCCCCAGCCCCCCTCCCCAGGCCCAGCGCGGGGGATTGTTTGCCTCAGGAAATGCCCTATTAATCATTGGCTGTATAGATTTAATTTCTCACCACTCTCCCCTCTTTATTTGCTGTTGTTATTGTTCCTTTCTGCCGCTCCAACGCTTCAGCCGCGCCGTGAAAAGGCAGAAACAACCTCAGGTTCTCAAGGAGGAGAACAATCCATCAGTTCTCCGGCCTCACAATGGGATCCGTGGGAGCAGCTGCCTCCGCTCTGAATATCCCTGGTCCCAAAGGCTTGACCAGGGGACAGAAAAGGCACTTATTCCCAGGGAAAAGAGGGAGGTGAAGGACACAGAGGGGGATTTCGGAGGGGGGATTTTTCCATTTGGGCTGTTTGCACTGAAGCTGCTCCTCTGGTTCCTTTTTCCAGGGATTGAGTGTCAGGTGTGACCCACCTGATGCATTTGAAATATCAAACCCAGGACAAAACAACCCAGCTGTGAACCCGTTTCTCCCCTAAAAATAACCTCAAGGGTTGAGTGAGGCACAGCAGTCAGCTCCAAAGCCAGGGAAAATGCACTTCCCTCCCTGCAGGCCCTGCCAGGATCAGATCCCTGAGGAAAAGGATTTCCCACCTGGCAGGTAAATGCAGCTGCCCCAGTCTCTGTGCAGGGGGAACAGCTGGGAGCTGGACAAGCCCTGTGGAGCACATTTATAGGATTTATGGTTTGCTCACCTCCTGACGGGCTGGGACAGCCCATGGTGCAGCACAAATCAGGGCTTGGGTGGCTTTTCCCTGTGCCCACCTCTCCACCTCCAAGGAACAGCACAAGAGCTTTTTTCTTCTGAAATCCTGCCCAATTCCAACCCCCTGGGCAGTGGGAGCCCTCCCAGCCCACCTGTGACAGGGATGAGGTTCCCAGGATTGAGGGAACGCTCACATTGCCCAGGGTGGGATCCCAAACCCTGCTCCTCACCAGGGGACACCCACCCTCCTCTGCCTGGATATCTGCCTTGGGAACATGCAGCCAAGGAAGTGTGGAATTGGAGAGAAAAATCACCTGGACCTGCCTGGATTCTGCAGGGAAAGGCTGAGGGAATTGGGATTGTTCACCTGGACAGGAGAAGCTTTGGGCTGAGCTCAGGGTGGCCTTGCAAGGCCTGGAGGAGCTGCAGGAAACACGGAGAGAGACAATTTCCAAGGGCTGGAGGGACAGGACCCAGGGAATGGCTTCCCACTGCCAGAGGGCAGGGCTGGGTGGGAGATTGGGCAGGAATTGTTCCCTGGCAGGGTGGGCAGGCCCTGGCACAGGGTGCCCAGAGCAGCTGTGGCTGCCCCTGGATCCCTGGCAGTACCCAAGGCCAGGCTGGACACTGGGGCTTGGAGCAGCCTGGGACAGTGGGAGGTGTCCCTGCCGTGGCAGGGGTGGGATGGGATGAGCTTTAAGATCCCATCCAAGCCAAACTATTCCACGGTTCTGGGATGATCCCGATGCTCCATGAGCTGAGATCAGTGACCTGGGCTTCTCCACGCTGGGGTGCACTGGGCGTTCCTGGCTCTCCATGACCCAAGGTCCTGGGAGTTGTTTCCCGCTGCCCCATCCGTGGGCTCCATCCCTGCTGGATCCATCCCATCCCCACCCCGTGCCCTTGCCCTGTTGGGGCTGGCAGGACACCAGGGCACCTCCTCTGGCTCAGCATTCCCAGCTCATCATTTTGCCCCCACACCCCCCAGGCTCCACTAAATCAGAATATTTGTTCCATTTGCTGCCTCCTCCCCCCGAGCAGGGCCTGGAAACAGGAAACAGGAGTGGGATTGGAGTGAAGCTGTGATCGGGGCTCAGAATTTATCTTTTGTGAATATTTGTGTGTTAAAGTTACAGATCTGCTTTTTCCCCCTGTTTGCAATAGCGCTGCTCAAATATTTGTGGAGCCCGAGCGCGGCCTAATTGAAATTCACTCGAATTCAAATTAATATTCATGATTTTTTTTCCTCTCTCCTGCCTTCCACTCTTCACTCGGCTCTGAAGGGAAGCAGCTCCCTGCTGGGGAGGGGACAGCTGGAAGCTGGGATGCTCCTGGGAGGGTGCAAACTTTGGCAATCCGCTTGGAATTTCTGGAGGCAGCCACAGGCTGGATGTCAGGATTGACAGGAAGGTTTGGAGCCCGTCAGGGAGTGCTGGAATTTCACAGCCCCTCCCTCTGCATCGCTGCTCACTCCACCTGCTCCTTGTCCTTGGATCCAGCTCCATCCTGCCCTTCTCCAGCAGCATCCCGAAAAATGCCTTCCCCTGCCATCAGCACAGGGCTGGAACTTCTCCAGGTGGGAAAGGCAGAGGTTTGGGGCTGTCTGGCAGTGGAGAGGGATGTGGGGATGGGTCTTGTTTGGAGCTGGCTGAGACCTCAAACCTCAATGGTGTGATTTCTATCAAAGGTGGGCAGAATGTGCTGAAACCCCACATTCCTACAAAACATCCTTTTCCCAGACCTTTCCCACTTCTCCCTGTCTAGCCAGGCTGCTGCTCCCCGTCTGCCACCAAGGGAATCTTGCAGGGGAAGATCAGAGCTGCCTGGCACAGCCAGACGTCCCCCACCCAGGAAACACAGGACATTTCTCCTCGGGAAAACATGGAAATTAAATTGGAAGCACGACACAGATGCAGCTCTGCCCAGATAAACTCACAGGCTGTCAGCTTGCAGATGTTCCTGGCTGCTGGAACATCTTTTCTCAGGCTTTTCCCAGCATCCCAGGCAGTCTGGAAGTGCTTTCCATCCAGTGTTTATGGGCCCCAGTTAAGGGCTGGGACAGAAATATTACAAACTCTGCACTTAGCAAGGAAAATCCAGGAATGGGGAAAACTACCCAGGAGCACTGCAATGTCTGACAGAGCCTGGGAATGGATTCTTTGATCAGAGAGAATTCAGGGTACCCAGAGCAGCTGTGGCTGCCCCTGGATCCCTGGCAGTGTCCCAGGCCAGGCTGGACACTGGGGCTTGGAGCAGCCTGGGACAGTGGGAGGTGTCCCTGCCATGGCAGGGGTGGAACAAAACAACCTCCCAGATCCCTTTCAACCCAAACCATTCTGGGATCCCACAGTTTTAAAACACAAGCCCAGGACAAAACAACTCAGCTGTCAAGTGCCTCCCCTAAAAACAACCTGAAGGGTTGAGTGGGGCACAGCAGAGCAGCCTGGATGGTTTTTCCCAAAGATGGGCTTTGCTTCTATTGCCCCTGTGCAGAGGCACAAATAAACTCCATTTCCCATTTGATTTTTCATCCTTTTAGGCCTCATGGCCAGGAATCCTAAAGGAGACGGAGGCAGGACCATCAGGCAGCCCGTCTGCTCCTCAGGTGTGGGATCAGCAGCAGATCCAAGGTCTTTGCAGGACAGGGACTTTATGACTCCCAAGCCATCTCCCTTCCCCGCCTCGGCCAGAACAACAGGAGCCAAATTTATCTCTCCTCTAAATACCAGCGGAGCTGAACAGGGATTTTTAAAAGTCACCCAAGTGTTCCAGCCCTCCTCGTGCCTTGGTGGCATTTTCAGCCCACAAATCACGGGCAGGGTGTCCCAAGCCCCGTGTTTGCATTTCCATACCGTGCTGAGATCACAGCAATGCCCTCAGGCTGCAAAACTCCACATGAAACCGAGTGCAAAGGACAGCAGGGGATGCCCAGGGTTTGGAAAATATCCTTTATTTTAGGGCTGGGATTTTATACCAAGGAAATCTCCTGGAAATCATTCTCTAAAGCAGAGCTGGGCTGCAGCTGAGGGGATCCTCGAAGGCAGAAAACTCTCCTGGCAACAAAAGCTGTGCAGGACATCTAAAATAAGGGTGTGATCACTAAAGAAACTTCCTTTGAACTCCTCAGAGGTGTTCACCCCAGACTCAGTGGTGTCAGTGCTGTGGGGAGGGGTCCCGGGCTGGAAAGGTGTGTCCAGGGGAGAGAAATCCCCTGGAACCCGGGATATCTGCCCAGCTGGGCATGGCTGGCCTTCCCCTGTGGAAGAGATCTCTGGGGGAAGGTCCTGTGGCTGTGGGGTAATCCAGGCTAGCAGGGATCTCCCTGTCCCGACCCCATCCTACTCTTCTTAGGGCCAGGGTGGAACAAATTGTAACTGGAGGCACAACGAGCTGGTTTTTAGGGAGCAGACTCGAGGAGAATGGAGTAATTCCATGTGCTGCACCATAAGAGAGGAGCGCAAAGGCTTGAGCACACACTGCCTCCAATCTGATTCCTTTTTCTGCCTCGGTGCCTTTTCTATCTTTCCACTTTAGCTGCTCTGCCATCTCCTCTGGGGACATTTCCACAGGAGCTCCAGGAAGGAGGTGCAAAGCCCAGGCAGCTCCTCGGCTGCTGCCACCTCATCTGTGTCACTCCAAAGTCCTGAAAAGGGTTTTCACAAGGGCCTGGAGCGACAGGACAAAGAGGAAGGGATTTGGGGTGAAAGAGGAGAGGATTAGATGTGATTTGGGAAGGAATTGTTCCCCGTGAGGATGGAGAGGCCCCGGGGTGCCCAGAGAAGCTGAGCACCAGCCTTGGAAGTGTCCAAGGCCAGCTGGAGCACCCTGGGACAGTGGAAGGTGTCCCTGCCCATGGCAGGGGTGGAACTGGACGGGATTTAAGGTCCTTTCCACCCAAACCATTCTGGGACTCTACGAAATGAAATACAAGGGGTTGGTGAGGAGCAATCCAAGGTGGGAGGGATCCCCGTGTGTCCCTCAGAGTCCCGAGGGCAGATCACAGGCAGCAGGAGCTTCACCCTCCCACGGCACTGACCACAATTCCCATGCCTGGGGCTCTCCAGGCAGCGCTTCCTGCACTCCCAGTGTCCCTTTGCACACACACAGGGATTGCTGCTGCCCTCCTGCCCTGATCCCACTCGAGCTTTTCCAGCGGGATGAACACTTGCAGCTCAGCCAGGAGCTCAGCCTCGGCATTATTAGGTTTCCTCAACCCCTGAGTGTCCCATGCAGGCCTAGGCACTCAATATTCTTTAAATTCCCTATTTGCACCGGCACCTCTTCGTTTGATCCCTTAATCCTTTGCAGCAACTCACCTTTATTACCAGCAAGGAGCAAGTCGGGAGCAGACTTTTCCCGACATCCCCTGAGGTGAGAACTTATGAAATGAAATCATTTCACTTCTCAGCTGTGTCCTCATCTTCCTTAATTGTTCCCTTTTAACTCCCGGGGAGCCAGCAGAGCTGCCTGGTTCCTTTGCAGCCTTTCCTGTTCCTGCCAGATTTGAATTATCCATTGTTTGTTTCCATTCCTTGCTATTCCTTGCCGGCTTCCTGTTTCCCCTCTTTCATGCTGCATTTTCTGTTCCTTGACCTTGTGAAGGTTGGATTTGCAGTTTCTGAAGGGCCATTGTGTGGCCCAGACACCTTCCTGAACTCTGCTCCTTACCTGCCTTCATCCCTGTCCTCTCTGCTCCCCCCCACACCAGGTCGGGCCCCTTTGGAGCTGAGATCCCTGCTGGAATCTCATTAATGGCAGTGAAGGCTGAGCTGGGGGTTGAGCGCCTTGCGGGAGCTGCTTTGCCCTGCCATCCTCAGAGAGCATCCGCGCCGAATCTGGGGGTTTCATCTCTTTATTTTGGACTCTTGCTGCTGTCCCTGCCCCATCGGAATCTTTCTGTCCCAAGGTTGGCGTTGCCTTGGCAGGGCTGGAGCCTCCTCTTTCCCAAGGATAATGAATGTAATTACATCGTTAACGAGTGAATCCAATTCCAGCCCAATTCCTCCCACAGTGAGCCGGAGCTGCGGAATGAGCGGATCTCCGAAATTCCATTCCGTGCATTACTGGGACTTAAAAAATTATGTCTTATTCATCTATTGATGACAGTGGCCTCTTGGGTGTAAATTGAAGCAATTACGAAGGATCATGCAAATTAATCAATTATTTTCAGATTATTACACGCGAGCAGAAGTCTTGCTCTTCAATTTAGTTAAACTTTGCCTCTGAGTCAATTTTCCAGCCTCCAAATTAAGCTATTTATTAGCTCAGAAGATCTGGGCAAAGGGGAAAAAAAGTTCCACTCCGGCACTGGATCACACAAGGGGTCATTTTGAACAGGGTTTCACACAGAAACGGGGACATTTAAAAGGTTCAGGAGGGCCAGGCCTGATCCCGGTGCGAGTGGGATGTCTGGGATCATGGAAAAGGAGGTGACAGAATCCCGGCTCCGTCACGGATCTCGGAAGTTGTGGCGGTTCCATCCCAAAGCTCCTGTGAGGCAGTGAGGGACAGAGGGGACACCACCGTCCAAGGGGACAAATGCCCTCTGCTCCTGCTCGCCTTGGGGGGATCCCTGGGGAGCCCAGCCCATCCTCAGCTCCGGGGTGTCCTGTGGAGGAGGTGGCACCACCCCGCACCCCCAGGGATGGGCATGAGACCCTCAAAGCAGCACAGATGCTCCTGCCCAGCCCCCAGCACCCCCTGGGTGGCCTTAATTGTCCATCCCGAATGGATTATCACGGCTCCTCCAGCCTCGCCCAATTAATGCAAGTCCCAAGGAGGGCTAAGAGGGATCGAAATGAGGATTAGGAGTGGGGGCTCTTCTCCGGGATCTCACCCTGTGCAGATCCCACCTGCATCCCAGCAGTGCCAGCTGGGGAAAACACCTGGGAAACTCTTCCCAGGATCTGTGCCCGCTGCCGGGCTCTGCCCACATCAGGCTGAGGGGTTGGGGGGTGGCTGAAAGCTTTGGAGTTTGGATTTAAGTGATTCTAAACCAGCTTTGGGTTTATAGCTAATAAGACATTAGTATGCTAATTAAATTATCCATGGAGTGGTATAAAGAGGCCTTCCTGAAGTTTAATGGCTGTGTAAAAGGTAACTCTACTCGCGATGTAATTAATTCATGGAACAATAAATGGAAAATTAGATTCCTATTAATATCGGAGAGGCTTTTCCAGGATCAGGAATGGAGGGGGGGAGGATTGGTCATTTCTGCTTTTGCTGTGGGACGGAGGCAATGGCAGCCCCTGACCCACAGCTCCTCCGGCCAGGCAGAGCTTTGGTGCCCATGGGAAGCTCTCACAGCCCCCAGGATTCCTCCTGCACCCCACAGGCCAAGGAAAGCATCCCCACCGTGAGTTCCCCCACACTCAGGTCAGGGTCCAGGGCATTTTTAAGAGCAGCAGGGCAGGAGCTCTGCCTTGGGAAAAGCAGCCCTGCCCTGGCCTCAGGTGACCAGGAAAAACCCAACAGCGGCCCCTGTGGAAAAAGCTGCTTGTCCCAAGCCTTCCAAGGACAGGGAGGGGCGCAAAGCTGTGGGGTCTCTTTGCTGGAGAGCGGGAGGTGTGACCACAGAACTCCAGGAAAGCTCTGTCCATCAGCTCTGCCCTCTGCTCCAGAGAATCCTGCCAGGGTCACCCACCCCTCTGGCTGCTCCACTGTCCCATGGCACGGGAACAAATCCATGCCCGAGGGAATTCTGACCTCAGAAGCTGCAGTTCAGCCGCACATCAGGAGGGAGGCCCCAGGCTGTGAGCAGAGTGACCCAGAAGCTGCAGGGCGTGGCACAAACAAAACCCTTCCCTGTGCCTCCTCCCAGCGTGTGCTCCTGCCCTGGGCTGCTGACATCCAGCCTGGAGCCCCTCCCTGCCATCCCAGGGACCCGCAGGCTCCGGGTGCCTCCCCAGGCACCCCCTCACCACACTGGGCCACCCTGGCACAGCCCAAGAAGGGACACTTGCCCACTTCGCAGGGGCTGCTTGCAGGGTGGCACAAAAATTAAATCAAATCTTCCTCTGGCTCATTCCTGGTTGCAGGGAAAAGGGTCAGGGAATTCCAGAATGGTTCGGGTTGGAAAGGAGCTAAAATTCCATCCAGTGCCACCCCTGCCATGGCAGGGACACCTCCCACTGTCCCAGGTGATCCAAGCCCCAGTGTCCAGCCTGGCCTGGGCAGGGGCAGCCACAGCTGCTCTGGGCACCCTGTGCCAGTGTCCTGGTGAGGAGGGTCCCTGCCAGGCCGAGCTCTGCTCCTGCTCCTGCTCAGCCTCTGCTCTGGCTGTGCCTCCCAGCTCTGTGCCCAGGGATGTTCCCTCCACCTGCCCACGGCACCAGCGATGCCAGGACAGGTCTCACCACGCCAGGAGCAGACTGGGCAAAGCCCCCAGTGCCAGCAGGAGAGGTGACATGTGGGTGTCACCTCTGCCAGGGACACTCCTGAGTCCCAAATTTCCTCTTCTCTGGAGGTGAACCCCACGGTTCCTCTGCTAAGCGTGACCCACATCAGCTCTGCCCTGGGCCCCACCTCTCTGGACAGGTGGATGAGGGTCAGCAATGAGCAGGAAACCTCTCAAACCCAGCCAGAAACTCCTGGGCTCTCCCAGGAGAGGAGGCAGAAATCCCAGGGCAAATGGCACAAGGGAAAGGCAATTCTGGGATTGGATACAGGAGATGGAACTGCTGCGGGTGCCCCAGGGAAGCAGCACAGCACCCAAGGGTGGCGGGGAGCTCCTGGGACAGCAGGGTCACAGCATCAGAGAATCTCAGAACATCCTGGTTGGAGGGGACCCCCAGGGATCATCGATCCAGCCCCTGGCCCTGCTCAGACACCCCAACAACCCCCGGAGCCCTGTCCAAACCCTCCTGGAGCTCCGGCAGCCTCGGGGCCGTGCCCATTCCCTGGGGAGCCTGGGGGAAGAACCTTCTCCCAAAATGCCGCCCGGCCCTGCTGTGTTCCAGCTCCCGCCGCTCCCTGGTGCTGTCCCTGTCCCAGAGCAGAGCTGGAGCTGTCCCCCAGGAGCTCTGCCCTCTGTCTCCGAGCCCCCTCAGCCACAGGAGCGTCCTGCCCTGATCCGGCCACTCCAGGACACTGCCAATCCCTGGAAGCCCCGCTGGAAGCCAGCAGAGCTGGAGCTGTACCCAAACGCCCCGGGGGGTTTGTCCAGGGAGGACGCGGGGTGGGCAGCGGTGCCACGGCTTTCCCGAGCTACAGGATCCCCCTGCCTGCTGCTCCTTCCCCAAAAATCCTGGGGGTGATTCAGGAGAGAGCTGAGCATGTTCCCAGATCCAGAGGGCCCCGAGCCCGCTGGGCTCCAGTGAAATACCTCGGGGGAAGTGAGGGAATTCGGCGACCTGCAGAGCCTTTGCTCAGCTTCCCTGGTCATTAGTAATTAATTACCTTCGTGGCTGGCTCATTAAGGCATCCCAGCAGTCCCGTGACACTGCACCTGGAAGTTCCCCGGGAGGAGGAGTAGGCTGCTCCAGCTCACGGCTCGCTGCTCCACAAAGGGCAAACCTCCCTCGTGTCCCTGCAGCCCCGCTCCCGCTGCCCCGGGGATCCAGCGTGCCGGGGGGGCAGGGTGTGATGGAGAACGGCACAGCAGGGCTCGTCCTTTCCCCAGGGACAGGGGACAGCCCCCGAGCAGCTGCCAAGGCCAGCCCAAGGCAGCTGGCAGGGGACAGGGGCAGCAGGACACAAGGATGGCAGGACACAAGGACGGCAGGACACAAGGATGGCAGGACACAAGGACGGCAGGACACAAGGAGGACAGGACACAAGGATGACAGGACACAGGGATGGCAGGACACAAGGACAACAGGACACAAGGACGGCAGGACACAAGGATGACAGGACACAGGGACGGCAGGACACAAGGATGACAGGACACAAGGACGGCAGGACACAAGGACGGCAGGACACAAGGACGGCAGGACACAAGGAGGACAGGACACAAGGACGGCAGGACACAAGGACAGCAGGACACAAGGACAGCAGGACACTTTCTGTGGCTGCAGCTCAGTGCAGTGTCCTTTGAGCTGTGCCCTGTCCCCAGCCCAGCCAGTAGAAAACCCAAACAGGACACGGGGCAGCCACCAGAGATTCCCAGTTTGAGGACACGGATCACAGTCTGAGGATGGGGATCACACCTTTGAGGACAAGGACCATCCCGAGCTCTGTGGGGTGCTGCCAGTGTTGGGGACACAGCAGCCTGGGCTGTCCCCAGAGTGGCATCTCCCTGTGCCAGCCCTGCTCCAGCAGCTTTCCCTGTGTCTCCTCTGGTCCCTGATCCAGGCTGGGGTCATTTCTGGAGTTAATCCCCCTGGGAATGGGCACATTGGCCGCCCTGGGAGGCCTGGAGTCCCCGTCCCAGGAGGTGTCCAAGGAAGGACAGGATGTGGCACTGAGGGATGGGGACACGGTGGGCATTGGGCAGAGGCTGGATTTGATGATCCTGGAGCTCTTTTCCCATCTCAGTGACTCTGGGATTGGCAGGGCAGCCTTTGGGGCAGGGCTGGCTCCAGGGTCCAGGCCCTGCAATCCCTCACGGCTCCCAGGGCTGGGAAAGAAGAAAGCAGAGAGGCACACGAGGTCCTCAGCCGTCACCAAACCAGGGACAGTCACCGTGGAGGAGGTGACAGCCTGGCTTTTTCTGCCCCTGAGCTCAGCTGGATCCAAAGCTCTCTCAGACTGAGAAAATCAACTCCCCTGCAGGGCACGGAGTGTGACAATGAGCAGCAAACCGGCTCCCCGGGCCCACGGCGCCATCAGCACCCTGGCACAATCCCAGGCCTCATCCAGGGACAGCAGGAGCAGGTGGGCTGGCAGGAATGTTTGCAGAGCATTCCGGAGTGCCAGGCTCTCTGTCAGGAGGATCCCGGGCTCAGCTTCCTTCAGCACTGCTCAGGAATTGCTCTGCAGGAATCAAAGGGATGTTGGGGTGGGAGAAAGCCGTGCCCCAACAGCTTCATGGCCCCACAATGGCAGCAGCGTTTCTGAGCTGCCAGGGAATATTATTTTGTCTTTTCTCCGGTTTTAATTTGACTGTCCCTACTAATAAATTATCCCATTAGGACAGAACCATATTTTCTGCTCTCGGAGCCTTTCTCTTTCTCTCCACAGAAAGCCCATTCAGGCAGATTTCACATAAAACCTCTTACAAATCCCTGGCAAATCATTCCCCATCTCAGAGTGGAGGGAAGAGGAATCCATTTCCTCCCCAGCCCCGGTGCAGCCTCAGTGAGCTGCAGAAATGTTCATCCTCACGGGAGGCTGAGCACAGAGCACCGGCGGCAGCCCGGGGTGGCACTGAGGGGACAGCGCTGGCCCCGGGGTGACAATCCCTGCCTGGCTGCAGGGAGGGGGGAGCAGGTCCTGCTCTCCTCTCCAGGAGCTTTCAGGGCCCCCTTAAGGTGATTTTCATGGTTTTTCCTGGCTGGGCTGCACGGATTCCTGGAGGGAAAGGGATGGGGCTGGAGCCAGTGTGCTCCTGTCTGCTCACACTTTCAGGGATGCAGGAGGAGCAGGAGAAATCTGCAGGAGCTCTGGCTCCAGAGGGACGATCCTGCTCCTACCCCGAGCTGGCAAAGGGCAGGAAAACACTCGGGAAGTGCCTTTGCACCTGGGAACCTGGGAACAGGGAATGGCACCCCAGTGCTGCCTTCCCAGATCCGTTCCTTTAATCCTGGGGCTCTTTTTGCTGCCCTGAGCCTGCCCTCAGGCTCAAACTGGGGAGCTGGCCCTGCAATCTGCCCAAAACACCTCCCAGGGGTCTTCCTCACCTGCCTGAGCTCAGCCTCTCCAGAGGCACATGGAGGCTTTTGCAGGGTGCCACGTCAAGTGCTGGAACTCAGGGAGATGAAATCTCCGGCATTTCCCTTCTACTTCCAAAAAAAAAATTAAATAAATAAAGGAAGCTGTTATCTCCTCCCAGAAGGGAGAGAGCAGCTTTATCTCACTTCATCTTCAGCTGGTGAAGTCCCATTACATTTTATTCTGTTTCATTGTTGTGTTCAGGTCCTTTCCTTCCCTCTCTGCTGTTTCTTCTGTCCTAAACCCTCCGCATTATTATGAACCTGACCTAAGACTTCAGAGTTCAATTTTTCCTGGTCCCTAACAGCAAGGCATTTGTCCTTCACTCAGATGATCCTAATTAGATGATGCCAGATTTATTAAAAATATTTCCCTTCTCATCCACGCACCTGTGACCCCCAATCCCCCTCTCTGCGCTTCCGTGGCCTTGCCCAGAGTGCAGAGGGAAAGCTCAGGAATGCTGAGGACTTCCAGCCCTCTGGAATAACTCTAAAGCCCCTCTGTGGAATCTCTTTCCATGGCTCGTGTGACTTCCCTGCCTGCTGGCAGATCTGGGGTGCTGCTGCTCCCTCTCTGCAGGGCACGGGGGATGCGATTGTCACCGTGATTGGGATTTGTCACCGCATTTCAGACCAGCCATGGGGAGCCGGGCTCGGGTTTGGAATTTGCTCCTGCAGGGAAATTAATTTCTCCTCCAAGTGCTGATGTCTGGATAATTTGCCGGCAGCCCCGGCAGCTTTGCAGGCAGCAGGAGGCTCTGGGCAGTGCCAGCAGGCACAGGGTCACCCCAGGCCACGGCTGGCACCTCTGCGGGACGGGGCTGTGGCCTTGGAAAGGCTCCTGGTGCCACCAGCCCGTCAGGAGACAATCCCTGGGAAAGGCCGATCCCACACACCCAGGGCGGAGAGCCGCCAGCAGGAGCCTCCCCCCACCAGGAGGTTGGGATCCGTCCCTGACTGTGGGAATGCCCTCCCACACCCCAGCAGGCGTCCCCAGACAAGGAAAAGGGGCTCCAGCTTGGCCCCAGACTTTTAAAAAGAAGCCCCAGAACTTTCTGTTCTGCCCTTATCATAACCGGCCCAGTGCCAGCACAGGGGCACTTGCTGGGCTTTGGAAATGTTTTAGGTTGGGGG
>VZDJ01000078.1:1565695-1583860 GCA_008694505.1 Cyanoderma ruficeps | reverse complement strand
GAGACAGTCCCTGGGCATCCCTGGGCATCCCTGGGAATCCCTGGGAATCCCTGGGCATCCCTGGGCATCCCTGGCGTCAACAGCTTCCTCACCAGAGGGAGATCTGGTCCCTCAGCATCCTCTGGGTGTTCACAGGGGGACACAGTCCTGGGAGAAGTTTGGGAAGGCCAGCCCGGAGACACTTCCAGAGAGTGGAGACAAGGTCAGCAGGGAGCAAAGGCAGTGCTGGGCCCTCACAGGTGGGGCTGACCTTGGGAAAAACCTCCTGAGCCAAGGAAAAAGCTCAGGAATGGCAGTGGAGGCAATGGAGCCTCCCCCAGCTGGCACAGCCCGTGCCAGGGTGATGGGGTGGAGGTGATGGTGTGGCACAGAAAGGGTTAACATCATGCTGCCCCCTGTGCCCTCAGACAGGTGTCCCCTTCCTTTGCTGAGGCCCTTCAGCACTGTCCCACTGTCCCCAGGGTGGGCAGAGACTGAACGAGCCCTGATCCATGCCAGAGATCCCTGATCCATGCCAGGGACCCCCATTCCATTCCAGAGACCTCCATTCCATGGTGGGCTCCCTGTCCCTTCCCAGAGCCATGGCAGGAGCAGCTCCAAGGGCTGTTTCCAAACCCCATCCCACTTCTCCAGGTGGCCCCAGGGTGCTGTGGCTGCAGGGGTTCCCCAAAAATAGCCAAGCACGGGAGGTGCTGCCAGGTGTTTCCTCTCCAGGCTCCTGCTCGGCCATCCCTGCTGTCCTATTCCCTTTTCCCCCTCTGCTCCCACTCTTCCATCGTGCCCAGCACTGGGAAGTCCCTGCATCAATGATAAGGACAAGGGAAAACAGCCTCAAGTTGGCCAGGGGAGGCTCAGACTGGATATTAGGAAGAATTTCTTTGCTGAAATGGTGCTCCAACTTTGGAAAGGGCTGTCCAGGGGAGTGGGGGTGTCCCCATCCCTGGAAGTGTGGATGTGGCGCTTGGGGACATTGTCAGTGCTGGGGGAGTGGTTGGACAATGACCTTGGAGGTCTTTTCCACCCTTACGGATCCTGTGATTCTGAGTCCTGTCCCCGTCCCTCTGCCAGCCCTGTGTCCAGGTCTCTGGGAGGTTTCTGGGCCCAGCCCTGCAGACATCCAGTGAACCACATCCTCCCTGGGATTCAGGGAAGCACGGAGGCCTCTCCCCGCAATTCCTCTGGGCCTGCAGCACACGACAGCGGCGATTCCCGGCTCCGGCCGGGAGGCTGAGTGCTGTCTGCCCCAGGCTCTCCAGGGGCTGCACTCCCAGGGAATGTGGCTGCGGGGTTATTCCCCCACAACCCGGGAATTGCATCATTTCCACTGTCACAGCTCCGGCCTCGGTCTCCGCTGTGTTCCCCTTCCCGCGGGGTTTGCACCTTCTCCCAGCTCGGATTTCTCTGTAATTAGTGCGCTGCTAACGCCCCTCTTCCCGGCCATTACCGCTCCAGCACCTGGAACTGAGCATCTCCCCACCCTCCAGGACTCCCGAATATCCAGAGACATCCAAAGCCCGGGGAGATCCCTCCACGGACGAGGAGGTTCGCCCATAAATCAAGCCCCAGGAAATATTTATTGCCGTTCTTCCTATTTTGGGCAACTTTCTCGCGCGGAGGTGCTGCTGCTGGTTGCCAGGCTGCAGCCTGAATGGCAGGCACACCTCGGGCACGGCTGGAAAACAGCTGGAACGAGGCTGGAACACGGCTGGAACGCGGCTCCCGGCATCCAGCACCACCAGCTTTAGTCTCCAGCATCCTCGCCCCAGGCTGATCCCGCTCTCCCCAGATTCCCGCTGAGATTTGCCCTCCACTCCAAGGATTAATTCCAACCCTCGGAGGAAGGGAGTCATTTATTAAACTGGGAAAGGCAACCAAGAGTTAAAATCCTGCATTTCCAGCACAGCGCGTGATAAGCCAGCCTGGAGCCTGGAAGAGTTTGTACCAGGATTTTTTGGAGCAGCTATTCTTTCCAAAAATACTAAGTCATTCCTCTAAAGAGAAAAAAAAAAGCAAACCACAGGATCTGTAATCTCCTCTCTGCAGAGTTTCACCTTCTGCTGCCGGGTCCTTCTCCCAGCGCTGCCACTGCCGAGGACGCGGCAGGAGAGGAGCGGGGGCCGGTCCGGTCCAGGCCACCCGCGGTGGCGGCGGGGCACAGCGACAGGGCGGTGGCACGGCAGGACCGCGGCCACGGCCAAGCCCCAAAGAAATGTGGTGCAAATGGAAATGTGGCGCAAATCCAGCGCTGCGAAGCCCGCGGACAGCGGCTCCGGGTGCTGCCCGCCGATCCCCGCACTTTGGGGCTCTCCAGGAGCTCTGCCATGGGATCTGAGCCATGGGAAGCCGTCCCTGCCCAGGCTGGCACCGCCTCGCCTCCACTCAGCTCCTGTCGCAGCTTTTCCCAAATCTCGGGGTCTGTAGGGACACGGGCTGGCCCAGGAGCATCCCGGGGCTGCGGCATTCCCGGGGCCGCGGCATTCCCGGGGCCGCGGCATTCCCGGGGCCGTGGCATTCCCGGCTGCCCTCCCCGGGGCTCCTCGGAGCTTTCCCGCACCCAGGGGTGCTGCCCGTGGCCGATCTGGCTGTGGAAGAGCCGAAGCGGGGGCAGAGAGGCAGAGGTGCCCCGGGCTCCATTCCCTGGGTTCCCTGAATTCCCGAATTCCCGGAACCCCCGGCCCTGCGGCCGGTGCCCGCGGGCAGCACCAAGGCCTTTCCCACAAGGACATCTAGTGGCACGGGGACACACGGCACACTTAACCTTGGCCGCGGCGTGGCCGCCGCATCCCCGGCGCATCCCCGAGCCCCCTCCCGCCCATCCGCGCCCTCCCGAGCCCCGGGAAGGGGCGGGATGCTCCCGCAGGGGACACCGGGGACGTGGCTGTCCCCGAGGTGAGGCGGAGCTGATGCCAAGGGCGCGAAGCTTGGAATGAGACCTCTGAGACCATGGAATCCTTAATTCCTGCTCAAAGGGGAAGGAAAAACGGACGAGAAGATTTGGGAAACTGCTGTCCCCTGTCAGGGATGTGTGACACAGGGCCCTGCTCCCCTGGGGGATAAACGCAGGCCGGGCGGGCGGGGAGCAGGGGGACAGTGCTGGGGAGGGTGTCCTGCTGGGACAGTGACACCACAGACCTCTCCACGGGGCACAACTGGGGGCAGGATGAAGGGAAGGGTGGTTTCACACCTTGATGCCCACAAAGGGCAAGGAAGAGCTCAGAATCCCAGAATTCCAGAGTTACTGAGGTGGGAAAAGCCCTCCAGGATCACCCAGTCCCAGCTGTGCCCCATCCCCACCTTGTCCCCAGCCCGGGGCACTGAGTGTCACCTCCTGGGGCACCTCCAGGGGTGGGCACTCCAAAGTCCCTGGGCAGCCCCTGCCCATGCTGGCGGAGGCTTGGAATGCATCCAGTGCCCCATTCCAGCTTCCAGAGGGCTCCCAGGGACAAGCCCAGGGTCAGCAGCAACACCTCAGGGGCCGTGTGGGACACAGACAGTGCCTGTTATCCCAAGCCTTTCCTTCAGCCAGAATTTGAGCTTCTCTCGAGCTTCTTAAATGCTCCAACCCTCTCCCAGAAGCTCTGACAAGCAGGACTGTGGGCCAGACCACCCCAATGCCCTGTTGGACCAGCAGGGAAAGGACTGAGCTGCTCCAGAGCAGAACATTCCCAGGGATTTAGGGGCAAGCAGGACCCAGCGTGCCCAGCCCCACGGCCGTGCCCAGCAGGGAGCAGGGAGAGCAGCGCCGTGCCCCCGCAGGACGGGAGGGCATCCATCTCCTTCCCAAACAATCCTCTTCAGGCTCTAATGGCCATGGATGGCTCGGACTTGAAGAGCATTTCCATTACGGCGAGGGCATCATCTCCTGCCTTTATTCAAATGAGAGCTGTAATGAACTCGCTGCTGCCTAATTCAGACACTCCTCGAGCTGTTCTTGCTTTTGGTTTTGTTTTTTTGCTTTGCCATTTCATGGTCAACGTTTATGCATTGCTGTCAGGAAAAATTGCTTTAATTTTCCATTCTGTTTCAACAGCCTCTGCGAAAAACAAAAAGTATTATCCACTGAAGAGCTGTGAATTGACTCCATCTCATATCCAGGAGCAGAGCTAACACCAAAAGGCATTCACTTGCATTTTTAATGTGCAGATGAAGTCAGAGAAATCACTGACTTAGAGGCTGCTTCGTCGAATTTTTCTTGCTAAAGCATCTCCTGTACCCCCCACTCTGAGTCCTGCTCCTCCAGAGAACGGAGCTGTCACTGCTTTAATGATTTCCAGTGGCTACCAGGAACATTTTAAGGCTTAACATGAGTGATGCGGATGAATGAATTATCAGACTTTGTCTGGCTTTTCATTTACAGTGTCACAATGAGCCTGGGCTGCTTCTTTCCCCCTTTCTTACCTTTTCACCGGCTCCCAACACTCAAATCCAACCTGCTGCCTGTGTGACTGAAAGATTTGGTGTCCCCTGGGACCCCAGAACCCCCCGAGCCCTGGGCTGATCCTGCCCCTGTGCTCAGGTGAGACCCCACCTGCAGAGCTGCNCAGGACCCAGGGAATGGCTTCCCACTGCCAGAGGGCAGGGCTGGGTGGGAGATTGGGCAGGAATTGTTCCCTGGCAGGGTGGGCAGGCCCTGGCACAGGGTGCCCAGAGCAGCTGTGGCTGCCCCTGGATCCCTGGCAGTGTCCCAGGCCAGGCTGGACACTGGGGCTTGGATCACCTGGGACAGTGGGAGGTGTCCCTGCCCCTGGCAGGGGTTAAAATGAAATGAACTTTAAAGCCTCTTCCACCCCAAACCATTCCACGATTCCAGGGGTTAAACGCAGCCTCCTGCTCCAATCCATTCCCCCTGCACACAAACCATCCAAGGCTGTTGTGTTGCCCTGGAAGCAGCAGCAAAGACAGGATTTTTCCAGCTTCCTTGATTGCCTCTCCCAGCACGGCCCCCTGTGCTCCCGGTGTTGATCCCAGCACAGCCAGGTTCGCCTCTGTTGCACCAAAACTCGGCTGCAGCTTCGGATTATTCTGGGCAGGAGTGGGATTCCTGCAGGGAACACCACAGGAATAAATTCTCTGCCTCACCCCCCTGCCCCGGAGGAGTTGTGGTGTTGTTTTTGCCTTGGGGAGCAGCTCACTGGAGGCAGAGCTGTCTGCAAGCCCCTTCCTACCAGGATTTGCTCCGTGGGGCCGCCGGGTGGGCGAACAATCCATCTGGGGAGCCTCTGCCTCATCCAGCAAAACAGGGATTTGTCTCACAACAGCTTTTGCCTTGTCTCGCTTAAAATATCCCTGTTTTTTTCCAGGAAAACACAAGAAGGGATGTGTGCCTGAGGGGCTGCCGTGCACCAGCCACCTCCAGCCTCACCCAGGTGAGGGGCCCGCAGGTTTCTTCCCTGCTGGCCTGGCTGCCACCGGCCCCGGGATTTGGGGGCTCCAGGAGGCTCAGGGAAGCATAAAAAACAAAAGCAGGGCACTAAATTTGCTCCCATTCCCCCATTTTTTATTCCCCGTTTTACCACGTCCTGACTTGGATTTTGGGGATGAGGAATTGCTGGGCGTTGCTCCTGCCCTCCCAGGGCAGGGGTTTGAGCAGCACCTTGGGAATGTGGCAGGAGGGACACGGAGGAGCTGCTGAGTTCCCAAAAAAGGAGCAGCTCCTCGTGGTGTCCTGTACGGCCAGAGCATGAGGAATATGCCAAAAGATAAGGGATATCCCAAAAAGATAAGGAACGTGGACAAAGGATAAGGAATATGGTGAAAGGATGAGGAATCTGGGGAAAGGATGAGGAATCTGGGCAAAAAACGAGGAATATGGCCAAAAAATTAAAGATTATGCAAAAAACATAAGGAATATAACAAAAAGATAAGGAATGAGGCCAGAGGGGGAGAAATATGCCCAAAAGATAAGGAATGTGATAAAAAGATAAGGAATGAGGCTGAAGGATGGAAGAGCACAGCTCTGACCCCTCCTGCATCAGCCCTGGGGGTCCAGCACAGCCCCGGGGTCACCCCAGGCCCAGTGACCCCGGGCCGTGACACAGGAGAACCCCCGGGAGCGATGAGCTGGGAATCCTGCTGGATCTCCTCGGGCTGTCCCAGGGGCTGTGCCAGCTCCTGCTGCTGTCCCCCCACCCCGGTGACACTGCTGTCCCCAGCACGGGCGCTCCCAGCCCTACGGGGCTCCACGAGGCTCCAGCTGAAGGGAGAGTTTTCCTCCTGGGTGCATTTCCCAGGGATAACCAGGCAGGAAAGTGGGATTTGCTCCATAGGAAGCCCTGCCCTCACTGCTCAACATCTCATGAGTTGACCATGGCATTCCCAAGGGATTAATTTCCAGGGGCAGCACGGCAGAGCAGCTGCACCCAGAAGGATCAGTTTGGAAAAGAAATGTTCCTGCTTCACAGAGGGGTTCCTACAGCCAGGGATCAGCTGCTCCCTGTGGGAAGGGGAGCCAGGAATCCCCACCCACAGGATCCCACAGGATCCCACAGGATCCCACAGGACTCAGCATTCCCAGGCGTCCTCAGGGATCCATCCACATGGAGCCAGTCGGGACTGAGCTCCAGCCAAGGTCCAGGGTCGACCCAGAGGAGCCACAGGCACTACCGAGCTCAGAGGGGCAGGAAGGCTCAGGGCTGGATTTGGAATCGATCCCCAAGCCCTGGACAAGGTGTGGACAGTGTCCAGGTGAGGCTGAGCAGGATGAGCCAGCCCTGGCCCCTGCCAGGACCAAAGGATGGGATGATCCCAGGCTCTTTAGGATGTTCTTCCCAAAGCCATTGGAGACCCCCTGGATTGGTTTTCCTCCAGAGTTTCCCTCTAATGATGAACGTCTGGGCCAGCTGGAGTCTGAAATGCACCTTGGGCAGCAGGAGGATCAGGGGAGGGATCAAACAGATCCCACGACAAAGTTTTCCAAACCCAGGGTGAGCTGGACACAGAGTGAAGAGCACTGCAGCAAAAATGTGGGGTCTGAGGCACTCAGAGCCACACGGTTCTGCCAGCTCAAGGCCCCAGACTCAGAAACTCTGTGTGAGGGCACCTGACACCAAAATTAAACCCCCAGAATGTCCCCAGGGAGGGAGGCCCCATCCTGCCCCCTGAGCGGGTGTGAGCAGGCAGGACCCACGTGCAGACACGGAGAAAGGGATTTCCCTCCGTTCCCACATGGATGAAGGGCACTGAGCCCAGAACTTGTGGTTAGATGGGAGCAAATCTTCCAGCTCTCCTTTAAAGATGGACTCAGCACATCCCCAGGTAAGCACTCCCAGGAGTTAATTACCTTTCCCATGAAACACTGATGGCTTAACTGCCATTGGAATTATTCCTCCTTCAGCTCCACCTGTCAGCCAAAGTCCTGGCTTTGTCTGCTGGATTAAAGGACCCTCTGCTATCAAAAATCTCCTCCCTGGAAGTACTTAGAGCCCATGATCAAGTCACCTCTCAAGTTGCTCTCTGATGAGCTAAATAGATTGGAGTCATTAAGCCTATCATCACCCAGCAGGTTTGCCAGACCTTTTCTCAGTCTTCCAGCTCTTCTCTGAGCTCCCTCTAATTTTTTTTTTTAATCCGTGATAAAAGTGTGGATGCCAGGATTTGATACAATAGCCAGTAATGCTCTCCCTACACTTTCCATCCTAATAGCCCCTCAAAATACAGGACTGTCACATGAATTAAAAATTGGACTCGTGTCCAGCTTATCTGGCTCCCTAAACCCCCATCTGCACCCCCTGGATCTGCTGAAACGTTCCCAAATCTCCTCGTGTGGGTGACATCTTCTGTTGCCACAGCTCTGGCCTTGTCCCTTCATTCCTGGAAGGCAATTCCAGGGATCCTTCATATCCCACCTACAAACCAGCCCAGGACTTGGCTCATGGAACAGGGATTTCCTCCCACTGCTTCAATCTGGAATCACGGAATATCCTGAGTTTAGGGGACTCACTGGGATCATCCACTCCCACCCTTGGCCCTGCCCAGACCCCCCAACAATCCCCCCTGGGCATCCCTGGGAGTGGTGTCCAAACACTCCTGGAGCTCTGGCAGCCTCGGGGCCGTGCCCATTCCCTGGGGAGCCTGGGCAGTGCCAGCACCCTCTGGGGGAAGAGCCTTTCCCTGCTCTCCATCCCAAACCTCCCCCTCCAGCCGTTCCCTCCGTCCCTGAGCTCTGCCCTCAGCTCCTGGGCTGCAGCTGAACCAGCCCAGTGCCCTCAGCCGCTCCTCGGGTGGCCCCTCCAGACCCTTCCCCAGCCCCGGCTCCCTCCTTTGGACACTCTGGAGCAGCTTTGGATCTCTCTGATCTTGTGGCACCCAAACTGCCCCAGCCCAGAGCAGGGTGGGACAATCCCTCCCTGGGCTGATGTCCCCAGGACAGGAATGTCCCTCCTGGCTCCAGGGCGCTGCTGACCCAGATCCAGCTTGTCATGGATCACCCAGATTCCTTCCCAGGGCTGTTTTCCAGCCTCCCATGACCGCTCTGTCCGAACATCCAGGGCGGCCTCACCCCAGGCACAGAATCCAGGATTCACCCTTGTTCAACTCCACACCTTTGGTGATTCCCAGCCCTCTGATTTATCCAGGTCTCCCTGCAGGGCCTCTCTGCCTTCCAGGGAGCCGACAGCTCCTCCCCATTTAATTCCCAAACTTCCTCATTATCCCTTCGAGTCCTGTGTCCCAGCAGTTTATGAGGATGTTTGGCCTAAATGGATTTAATTGTGGATTAAAACTTCTCCTACTGCACTGAGTTTGTTCTGTTGGGGCACCTCCTCCTCAATCCCAGGAAGTTCATATGTGGGAATCAACCGGAAAATTCAGCAGGAAAAATCAACTGGAAAATTCTCTGCTGGAGCCCCCCTGCCCTGGGAGAGCTGCTGGTTTATCCCGACACGAACTCATCCCACCTCGCCGTGCAGCCCTGAGCACCACCAAAAAATTCCAACGGGAACAAGCTGTTTCCAGGAGTTTTCCAGCTGCTCCTTTCCCCTCCCAGCAAGGCTATGTAGGACACACAACCAGTGCATGAAATCTCCTCTCCCGACCCCTGGCTGAGGCCACCAGCCCGGCCCAGGGTAATTAACGGGGCCACCTCTGGCCCAGGGTAATTAACGGGGCTGCCTCTGCTCCCCGGGTGTCCCCCCGGCCCCAGGTGTCCCAGGAAAGCAGCTGTGCCCCGTCCAGCTGGGCTGGAGCTCCTCGGGATGCGCCAGGCCAGGCTGAGCGGCGTTCCAGGGATTCCCCCCGGGGCTGGCAGCGAGGCTGTGCAGCTCCCTGACCCACTTCCAGCCCTTCCCGTGCCCAAAATGGAATCTCCTGCTGCTCAGGAGGGCTCTGCCTCCTCCCTGGCGCTCAGGAGGATTTGGTGCCCTCCCAGCTGCCTTGGGACGCCACTTCTCCCGGCTGTGTCATTCCCAAGCTGGCAGGAACGGGAGCCTTGTGGCAGCCACGCCTGGGAAGGCAGCAGGAAAACCAGGGGAAGTTTGGGACAGCGTGGATGGACAATGATCATCCCTGTGTCCCGCCAGCTGTTGATAAAACCCTGAGAAATCCCATGGGGATGGTGGGAATCCCTCCACAAAAACATTCCAAAATGTGAGTTATTTTAGTAGGAAATGAGGGGTCTGGAATCTGGTGACTGAGTGGGAACCCTGGGGTGTGGAGGGAGTGGCAGAAGAGGGACATGGGAATGTCAGAGGTGATGGCCCTGGATGGGCAGGTCCAAGACCTCAGGACATCTCCAGGGTTTTCACCGGAATAAAAGCCCAGCCTTGGATGAGACCAGATGAAAACAAGGGCTGGGTGAAGCCACTGAAGAAGGAAAAGCAGGAAATGCCCCTGGACCCCTGGAAATGCCCAAGGCCAGGTTGGAGCAGCCTGGGACAGTGGGAGGTGACCCTGTCCATGGCAGGGGTGGGGCTGGATGAACTTTAAGGTCCCTTCCCACACAAACCCATCTGTGACTCGGGGAATTCCCTGAAAACCAAGACGGAGGCCAGAGCCATAAAATTCCCAGGTAAAAGGCAAGGAATAAATCAGAATCAAGGAATAAATCCAATGCCCAGTGACTCCCAGATCAGCACCACTTTCAGGGATATCCCCAAAAAGCAGCACCTGCCCCAGCCCAGGGAGCTGGGAGGTAGGAAGGGATCCCAGAGCCAGCACCAGGAATGTCACCAGGAATGTCACAAGGGTCGAGGGGACAACATGGAATGACACATCCTGGAAATTGTGAGCACATAAGAGATGCCTTGTGAGGGAAATCATTCCCATTTTATAACAAATTCTTCCTCTTACATGTGGAATTACCCACTATGGAAATAGTGAGGGGACAAGAGACCTCATGTGAGGGAAATCATCCCCATTTTATAACAAATTCTTCCTCTCACACATGGAATTACACTCTGGAAGTAGTGAGGGGACAAGACACCCCACATGAAGGAAATCATTTCCATTTTTAAGCGACCACTTCCTCTCCCACAAGGAATTCCACAGAGCTCCAAAACCTGAGCAGAGCTTTGCTACTGGGATGTTTTGATTCCTGGTATTTTGACTTTCCTCTCTGTCGTTACAGATAACGATACCAGCAATACACAACCAAATCTCATTTTGTTTCCCCCAAACCAAAACTGAAACGTGCCCCAAATGTTTGGTTCTCGTGCACTGGAGCAGCAGAGATGTGCTGTCCTGGCTTCCTCCTGCCACTCCTCAGGAAAATCATCTTCCCTGTCTGAGAACCATTCCAGTCTGGGGGATGATGATGATGATGGCACTGAGCGTTAGAAGAATCTTCCTCAGAGGGAAAAGGAACCTTACCCAGAAACACGCCCGAGCACAGTCAGAGCTGAGAGTGCATTCCAGGAATGATTCCAATTAAAAATATTAAGGCCATGTGTTGTTGTCACCCAAACACTCCCCAGCTGCAGCCACACCATGCAATAATCAATTAAAACACTCCATTGAAATGTAATTAATTGGTTATTTAGGCTCTGCGTGCAGATTAGGCTACAATTGTTTAACAATTTAACAACTTTGGAGATTCTTTTTTCTTTTTGCGAGGAGACTTTGCCCTTCCCCTGGGCAGCCTCAGATGTTGGATTTATATTCCCAGTATATAAATGCAATAGATATATTGGAGATATATTTTTAATATACATATATATTTATATAACATTCCCAGGACAGGGCAGTACCAGCACTCCAAACCAGTTGTTTTCCCTGCCCAAGGCTCTCTCCAAGCCCATGGAATCCCGGGAATTCTGCTGGCTGCCCCGTCTGAGCCGTACCTGTTGAACAGAGCGTTTTGCCAAGGCAGCTTCACTTCCTACAGCCCCTTAACAACATCAACATCCCTCACTCTCCTGGAAGCGCAGCTTTTTGTGGATACGGCCCAATAAAAACAGTGTCAGACAAAGGAAAACTCTCAGTAATGAAGAGCAGCTAAAGAAAATGACCATTACTTATTGTATTTCATTCCTAACTTCAATCCCAGCCCAATTTTCGGGAGTTTGTGCTACAGGAACTTTGAAGTCTCTGCATTATTCTGCAGCGAGGGCACGAGACACGTGAAATATCCCATCCACAATGCCAGGTTTGTTACTGGAGGTGCCATTAATCATAAATGCCTTTGATTGTGCAAGGTCAGGAGCCTGCTCTGTATTCCAAAGGGAAATGCTGCGCGTTTGGGCAGGATGAATTCCCTCCTTCCCGGGGACGTGTCCAATTGAGGACAATGGGGATTTGCTGCTGCCCAGGGCTGCTGAAGGATCCTTCCTAAATCTCCTTTCAGGCATTGCTGTGACAAAACCCTAAGTGATCACAGAGCCCAGGTAATGAGAGGCAAAAACTTACAGCGGGGAAATGATGGCATTCCAGAGGCACTTCCTGCGGGAACGCTGGCCCAGACAAAGGCACGCTGCCTCCCAGGCAGGGCCCTTTCCCTCCTGTTATAGTTTTTCATCATTAACTCCAAGGAATCAGCTCTGTCCCTGTCCATCCCCTAGCACGGAGCAGCGTTTTCCATGCTGGCCCTGGTGCTGCTGGAAAGATGGAGAGGGGGATTATCCAAGGGAGTGGACAGGGGGAATGGTTTAAACTGAAAGGGAATAGGTTTAGGTGGGATTTTGGGAAGGCTCTTCCCTGTGAGGGTGGGCAGGCCCTGGCACAGCTGTGGCTGCCCCTGGATCCCTGGCAGTGTCCAAGGAAAGGTTGGAAGGGGCACGGAGCAATCTAGGATAGTGGCGACTTGAAGTTCCCTTCCAACCCGAACCATTCCATGATTTCAGAGCTCTCTGCCCAATCCCAGCCCCAGAGCAGACCTTCAACCCAGTCCTGAGCTGCTGCTGGTGAGACCACCTTGGTTTTTGGACTGCCCAGCTCAGGATCCGGAGAAACACGAGGATTGCGTGGAGAGGTTTGGCATCCCGAGCGTTCCCTCTGCCTGATCACGGCGGCCCGCAGGTCGGGAACACGGCTCGGGAACCCGGCTCGGGAACCCGGCTCGGGAAGCGGCTCCCGGCGCGGCCCCGGCGGCTGGGCAGGCACGGCTCCTGCTCCCCGCTCCGCTCAGCGCGGATCGCTCCCGGGAGGAGCGGCCGGGAATAGCAAAAAGCCGCGCCGGGGGGAGGCTGCCGTGTGCTCAGCCCCGGGAGCAGCAGAGCGGATTCCCTCTCCAAAGAAATCAGGGAGTATTCAGGCAGAGAACAAAAGGTGGAAATTCGGGAGAAATTGCTTCCCTCGGGACACGTGATCAGAGCCGCCCTGAGCCGCCTTCCCTCTGCTGCCGGCGGCACCAGCTCCCTGCCTGTCCTGGGAGGTTCTCCATGTCCTGGAGGGCCTCTCCATGTCCTGGGAGGCTTCTCCATGTCCTGGGAGGTTTCTCCTTGTCCTGGAGGGCTTTCCATGTCTCGGGAGGCATCTCCATGTCCTGGGAGGTGCTCCGTGTCCCGGAGGGCTTCTTCATGCCCTGGAGGGCTTCTCCATGTCCTGGGAGGTTTCTCCATGTCCTGGAGAGCTTCTCTTTGTCCTGGGAGGCTTCTCCGTGTCCTGGAGGGCTTCTCCATGTCCTGGGAGGATTCCCCATGCTCTGGGAAGTTCTCCATGCCCTGGAGGGCTTCTCCCTGTCCCATCTCCTTGGCGAATTATCATCATTTTTCTGCTGCTTCCCACTAATTTTTCCACAGTTTTTCTCTCTCTGTTCCCTTTCACTCCTGGATTTTAGATTTGGAGCTCCAGCAGGAGAATCTTCTCCAGCAATTGCCCCGTCAGGCCTTGCCCAGCTGTCTGCAGCTGCTTTTCCTGTCCCCTCTGAGAGCTCAGGGAGCTCAGGGATGCCCTGGAAGTCCCCACAAGGGACATGTGTGCCCGTGCTGGTGCCTCAGCCCTCAGGACATCTCCATCCCCTGCAGCAGCGCTGCAGCAGAATAGATGGATGGATAAATAAATCATCAGCCCCAAACACAGGCCCTGGTCCCAGCAAAGTTATCAAATATTCATTTTCAAGCAGAAAAGTAAATAACTGAGCACACAGAGGGAGGACACGGTGTCCTCCTTCAGTCCCTGCACTGGCCACTGCTCAGGGTGGGTGACCCTCGGTCCTTGTGGCCACCAGCTCTGGTGGCCCAGCGGGACAGGAGCCACCAGCCCTCTGCAGAGGGGAGAATCCTCCTCCAGCTCCTGGAGAACATGCCAGGAACCCTCTGCCCCGGGCCTGCCTCACCCCTGAGTCCTCCACACTTCACCTGGGGGTGTCCTGGTGTCTGATGACCCCACCAGTGGTGTGACATCCCCACCCACGGTGTGACATCCCCATCCATGGTGTGACATCCCCATCCCTGGTGTGACAGCCCCTTCCCCGGTGTGACATCCCCATCCATGGTGTGACATCCCCATCCATGGTGTGACATCCCCATCCCTGGTGTGACAGCCCCTTCCCCGGTGTGACATCCCCATCCATGGTGTGACAGCCCCATCCCTGGTGTGACATCCCCATCCCTGCTGTGACAGCCCCATCCATGGTGTGACATCCCCACCCATGGTGTGACATCCCCACCCATGGTGTGACCACCCCACCCATGGTGTGACATCCCCATCCCTGGTGTGACATCCCCACCCATGGTGTGACAGCCCCATCCCTGGTGTGACAGCCCCATCCCTGGTGTGACATTTCCATCCCTGGTGTGACATCCCCATCCATGGTGTGACATCCCCACCCATGGTGTGACATCCCCACCTGTGGTCTGACTGCCCCACTGATGCTCTGACTGCCCCCCACATGGTGTGGCCACCCCAGCAGTGGTCCAATAACCCCATCCCCATCAGGATCAAGCCATAATTTTTGTGATATTTTCATTGAATTCCCCGCTGCTGGAGAACCCCTTGGCCGAGGAGTGGGGACACATCACCCGCCGTGGGGGTACCCAGGGACAGCCACCCCTCACCTCCTCAGGGACCCAGCTGGGCACCCACTCATATCTGACATGGAAAATGGATGGGTTTCCCTTCCTGCCTCTGCAGTGGGGCGTGTGAGGCCGAGGGTGTGACAGGAGCTGGGGCACACAGTCCACTCCCACTCCACAGTGTCAGGAAAATGAATCCTCAGGGAATCTCAGCCTCCCCGGCCAGCCTGCAGTGCCTGTGGCCATCCCAACCATCCATCAGGGCCGTGAAATTCCATCTCTCCCAAATCAATGAACTCCACTGAAAGGCACCTCTTCATCACCGAACAGGCTCACTCAGCCCCGGTGGCGGCACAAACACCTGGCTGACAGTGACAACATGACACCAGGGACGGAGAACTGTCCACCCCCAGGGGCTGGGGACATCAACTGCTCCATCCCAGCCTGGAGACAGCATCTCCCACCCAGCGTTTCCTGCTGCTTTTCCTTCAGTTCTTCCCCAAATCTGGACACGTTGTGTTTCCTTTCGGCACAAGAAATTGTGAGACCGGATCCAACAAAAAAGCAGCAGCTGCCTTTCCCTGCTTGGTGCTTGTGTGGGAGTGGAGCAGCCAACACCATTCCTAGCACCTTTTAAATTCCTAAAACACAAAGGTTTCATTTCTGCAGAGTTGGTACGGGCTCAGTTACAGATTTCCTGCGGGTGGATTCACCTCTATCCCTTCTCCAGGCAAAAATCTTGTCTGGATTGTGATGGAACAACACCTGTGTCAGCTCCCATGAATTCCTGGGGAGGTATTTGCTGCTCTCCTGCAATCTTGCATCCTGGTGACAAAGCAGATGAGGAAAAATCTCATATCGATTTGTTTTTAATTTATAATTCCATTATTGTCTGTCACAGCTGCAGAGAAAAATTGGGAGTGCAGCCAGGACATCCTGACAATCCTTGATTTGGAATCTTCTGCCTCAGCTTCTCTGAGGGCAGGAATCCAAGTGCCAGTGCTGGCTGTGCTGGGTCAGAAGAAACAGGGAAGAAACTGGATTTGCTGAGGTCTCATGGGAAGATCTCCATGGAAATGTGGTTTTATTGGAATCTGCAACACCCCTGGAGCCCCATCCCTCTGTACAGCAGGGATGTCCCATCTTGTCACTGCTGGTCCCCTGCCCTCAGCTCCCTCTGCTCTGCAGGCCCCACACCACAGAAACGCTAACCCCAACCCCAAATCCATATCAGCTTCCCAAATTATTTCCAACCATCACCATCCCACGTCTGGGGCCCTGGGGATGCAGGGGACACATCCCAGGGTGACACCTCGGGGGTCTCATGCAGAGCGCTGGATCCAGGTGGTTCCGTGGCTCAGGGAAGGTGTCGTCCCTGCCCCGAGGTGCCCAGGAGCTGCTCAGACCCCACGGGGAGCAATGTCCTGTTTCTGTGGCTTCCTGGGAAGTCAGATATTTTTGTGTTGCAGACAGAGCCCTGTAAAGTCATTTAGACAATAAAGGAGTGACAGGATTTCCACAGGAGAAGAGATTAGGCAAAGTGGGATTATTTTGTTCGGCAAGGAGATGATTAAGAGGTGCCATGATTGAAGTGTTTAAAGTGGCTCAGGGTTCTTATCAAATTAAGCTGTGCTGGAGATGGCCGGGCAGCCGTCACTCAAGGGCACAGAACTTTCTCAGCCTCTCCCGTGGTGCAGGGAACGGTTTGGGATCCAGGGGACAATCCTGGGTGGAGACAGTGCCACCAGAGCGAGGTCTGGGTGGGCTGGAGAGCTCCGGCTGCTCAAGGTGACCTTAACCTTGGCACCATCTTTTTGGACATGGGATCCAGCACACAGCCATTTATTCCCCTCAGTGCTTTCACTTGGATGTTCTCATCCCTCTCAGCAGTCCTGTCTTTTCCTTCTCCCCTGAAAATTCCTGCCAGTCCCTGGCCTTCTGTCCCCTCTCCTCCCCTGCAGGCACAGCCAGGGGATGTGCTGGGGGTTTGTCTCTTCTCTGCTTTCCTGCCCTGTCACTGCCTGCGGTTTTTCCTGTCTCCCCGTCCCTCTTGTGCCATTTGGAATTCTCTGCCGTGCCGCCATGGCCCAGCCACCCCAGTCCTCTGTGACCTTCAGAGCAGCCAGAGAGGTTTCCTTGGATCAGCCTGGGATAATTGCAGTGGGAGGGATCACCGAGGCCCTTCCTGTCAGCCCGGCCCCATTTCTGTTCCGGATCACAATCAGATTCACAGCTCTCACCCCTAATTGCAAAATTGCCTCTTCAGCCCTTGATGAGCTGCAAATTCCTTGATGGATTCACCTTGTTCCGTGTGCTCCTGTTCGCGGCTCCCTCTCCTGAGCCGCGTTTGGATGTGGAGTGGAGCACTCCTCACTTTTCTTCAATGGAGCTTCAGCATTAGTCCCCTCTTCCCAAGGAGCCTTCAACCCTCAAGTGCTCCCAGCCCTGCTGTTGTCAGTGCAGAAGCTCCTCCTGAGCTGCTTTCGGGCCCTGTTTTCCATCTTCTCCAGCTGTTTATCCCAATTCCAGGGGATTTCAGCTCTGCCTGCTGAGAGGGCTCCTTCTTCTCATCTTCCAACTTCCTTCTGGACCCGTTTGGTGGCTGTCCCCAGGGCTGGCACTGCTGGGGGACCTCGAGGGCCGTGTCCTGTTCTGGGCCCTCATGGCCAGAGAGCCCTGGAGGGGCTGGAGCGTGTCCAGGGCAGGGAACGGAGCTGGGGAAGGGGCTGGAGCCCCAGGAGAGGCTGAGGGAGCTGGGAAAGGGGCTCAGCCTGGAGAAAAGGAGGCTCAGGGGGGACCTTGTGGCTCTGCACAAGTCCCTGACAGGAGGGGACAGCCGGGGGGGTCGGGCTCTGCTCCCAGGGAACAGGGACAGGAGGAGAGGGAACGGCCTCAGGCTGGGCCAGGGCAGGCTCAGGGTGGACATCAGCAGGAATTTCTCCATGGAAAGGGTGCTCAGGGGCTGGAAGTGCCCAGGGAGTGCCCATCCCTGGAGGTGTCCAAGGAAGGGCTGGAGGTGTCACTCAGTGCTCTGGGCTGGGGACAAGATGGGGATGGGGCTCAGCTGGGACTCAATCCTGGAGGACTTTTCCCACCTCAGCAATCCTGGGATTCTTTAGGCCTGCCCCACGATCCGGGCATGGCTGAGCACCCACCTGGAGCAGAGCATCTCTGCTCTTGCTGTGGCAGCGCTCAGGGCAGGGCAGGGGTGGCTTTGTGCAGTGACAGCCCCACTGCCACCAGCCGTGTCACTCCAGCTCCATCCCTGGGCTCCCACTGCAGCAGGTTTGTGCCATCTCTCCTCACCCCCACCCCTTCCCCAGATCACACATCCCAAAACCCCTCTGGGCTTTGTCTGAGCATGGGAACAGCTGGAAAAAAGCTCCCCTTTGATTGACAGCATTCTGTCCCTGGGAGCAGAGGCAGCCCGTCACCGGGATGTGCTCCAAGCTTCTCCTGGCGCCTGCGGAGCCATCCCGGCTTCTGGGAGGATGGATCAACCCTTCATCCGAGCTCATCCACACCTGCACAGCCTGCCTGGAAATTCAGGCTGAATCCTTAAAAAGGGCACGGGAGCACCAAGCCCAGCTCTGCCCTGGTGGGCCAGGAACAAAAGCAATTAGGAGGCGAGGTGGGAGCGGGGCTTTGGGCTCGGCTTATCCCGCTGATTGTGGGATCGTCTGCCAGGCCTGGCCTCTTTGCCAAGCAATCCCCTGGCCACAGCCACGAGCCAGAGAGGACAAAGCTCAGAAAGGCCAAGCCTTGGCAGCCTCTGCAGGAC
>VZDJ01000078.1:1487698-1552997 GCA_008694505.1 Cyanoderma ruficeps | reverse complement strand
TGGGGTGGGATGGGTGGCTCCAGCCCCACATCCCATCCTCTGCAGATCCAACTCCAGCCTCTCCTGGTGCCAGGCAGGGATGGGAACATGATTTTATGTGGAAACCCCCACCCTTGCAGGGATGGGGCCATGGTGCTGCTGGCAGCTCCGGAGCAGGGTTGCCACGGAAACTGATCCTGTTGAGTTTTTCCCATCTCCAAAGCCAGCCCGTGGCTCCCATTCACAGTATCCAGGGGGAGATTCCTCCAAACCCAGCGGATTCACTCCCCCCACTCACCCCACAAGCCCAGCAGGGCCCCCCAAGCCCTGACTGTCAGCCCAGCCACGCTGCCCTCATGCCCTCAGCTTTCCAAGGCTTCCCAGAAATCCACACAGGACACCCTGGTGGGATTTCTCATCCCACCCCCACTCCTCGCCTCAACCCCCCCCCTTGGCAGCATCCTGCTGCTCCTTCCCCTGCTCCACATCCCTGATCCAACATTAGGTGCTCGGGCAGTGCAGGGGACCGCGGAAATCCCTCTGGAAGGAGGGAGAGGGTCTGGGAATGTGAAGGGAGGGCGGGTGGGCTGTGGCGGGGGATGGGAGGAAGGGAGGTGCTCTCAGCGAGGTGTCTCCAGGCAGAGCAGCCCCTGCCTCCCTCCTTCCCTGCATCCAAAGGCTGCCTCTCCATTATTCATCCCCCTGCAGGGGAACTACCTCATCCTAATAAAAATGTCACAAGGAATCCACAAATACATCCATAGCCGGCACCAGGAGTTCCACAGGAGCTCTGCTGCTCTCTGCACTCCTGGGCTGCCACCTCGATTCCCCCCGAGCTGGGGCACACATTCCCTGCCAGCCCAGACACGGAATGGTGCCCCCAGCAGATACCCTGGGTGTCTGGGGCCTGGATATCTCCGCTCCCTGCATCCAGAATTCCTGTGGGGCTCTGCGGTGTCCTAAAGTCTTTACTGCCTTTTTCCATCTCTTTTGTTCCTGTTCAAAGCCTGGGATGAACATCCCAAACAGCCCAAAATCTGCTCTGCAAAGCCAGCAGCAGTGCCAGCACTGGGACATCCAAAATTCACTTCAGGGCTGCCAGAGGAGCTGTGGCAGCCCCATCCCTGGAAGTGTCCAAGGCCAGGCTGGACAGGGCTTGGAGCAGTCTGGGACACTGGAAGGTACAAGGAAACAGATTTAAAATTATGAAGGATAATCCTTTAACACTTTCCAGGGCCCAAACGTACTCCAGGAGAGATGGAGAGGGACTGGGGACAAGGGATGGAGGGACAGGACACAGGGAATGGCTCCCACTGCCAGAGGGCAGGGCTGGGTGGGAGATTGGGCAGGAATTGTTCCCTGGCAGGGTGGGCAGGCCCTGGCACAGGGTGCCCAGAGCAGCTGTGGCTGCCCCTGGATCCCTGGCAGTGCCCAAGGCCAGGCTGGACACTGGGGCTTGGAGCAGCCTGGGACAGTGGGAGGTGTCCCTGCCCCCCATTCCTGCAGCCCTGGGTAGAAGGAGGCCTCGGGTGGCATTTGGGACTGAGCCCGAGTAGAATGTGGGCATAGGATCCCTGGGGATCCCAGAGCAGCCCCTGTTTCCATCCAGGAGCCACCAGATCCTGGCAAAAATCAGCTTTTGGGAGTGGAGGAGTGCAGGGAACAGCCAGACCCTGCCTGGTGCAGGTTGTTTGTACTGGAGCACACATCATGGCAAAATCCAGGGAAAAATCCTTTGCCAAGAAAAGTCTTCAGTCCATGTGGGTCCATCCTGCTAAATCAATATTGGAACTGCTGCTCTCCACTTGGGATGGCCAGGGAAAAGCAGTGGAGGAGCTGATTTGCCTCTAATCTGTTTTCCCCAACAAATACTCCCTCATTTGAGGGAATTCTGGGAGTTCTATCCTGGCCAAACCTCCTGCCAAAAGCCAACATTCCCCCTGCCAGGCCAATCCTTTTTCCCTGAGGAATATTTCCCTGTATTTCCAGGCCCTTGTGAAGTACCAGGGTTTGTTTTATCACTGCCATCGCCAAATTCCAATGTCTCTTTGCCAAAGAGTGCTCCTGGACCAAATTGTCCATGATTTCCCTGCTTTTCCAGCCTGTTTTCCTGCTGGGAAAGTGCATTTGCCCACTCTGAGCACTGGTGCCACTGGGAGGACTCTGGGCCAAGGCCTGGTCCCAGCTGATATTTTGTTCCTGGAGTGTCTCTCCTTTCAACATAAACAGCACAAACCCCCCTGGGAATGGGAATAATCTGGGATGTGATGGGCTGTGTACGACGATCCAGCGTGTGAGTGACAGCCCAGCCACAGGAGCGTTCTCTGGGAGATCCTGTCCTGCTTACAGGAGGATTCATTCGCTTTGTCTTGGTGATTTCTGGCTGACTCCAGTCAGCCACAGTGAGCCGGGCTAATGGCTGTGCCTGGCTCTTCCCAGATCCCATTAGCAGCAGGAATTTTGGCAATTCCTACAAGGAAACAAGGTGGAGATGTCGAGTTCTGCTGGGTCTGCAGCTGTTGGGGGCCGTGGGGTGGGCACTGAGACCCTCCCTGCACAGTCTGGGGCTGCTTCTCCCTCATCTCAGCCACTCCAAAAACCCCTTTGGAGCGATCCCATTCCCACTAAAATCCACCTGTGCCTTTACTGGTGACTGCTGGTCATAAACCACCTTCCCAACGTCGAATTTTTGTGCTGCCTTTTAGTTCAGAGCTTTCTACTGACAGCTTTCAGGTCCAGAAAGGCCAGGAGCGATGATTTGCAGAAGTTGTAACGATTAACAGAAGTTTTAATAAATCCTGATGGATTTATTATGTATCTTTTGGACCAATAGATCCCCAGGGGTTGTTTATTCCAATGTCTTGGAGCTCATATAAAATATTTTATTGCTGTGCTTACAGTTCTGTATAAAATATTTGCAACACTTGCCCATGGATTAAATCAGGGGAGGTGAAACCCTAAACTTTTGGGAATATGAGGTCTCTCAGGACACCGTCCCAGCCCTGCTGTCCCCAGGTGATGCTGTGCCCTCCCCGTGGGGCTGCACCTCGCCCCATTCCCAGGGGCTGTGGGAAGCACAATCCCATTCCCAGCGAGGGGGAAATGGCTTTTTTGGGGCGCGGTGTGGTCAGAGGGGGGAGCAGCCTGCCGAGGGGCCGGGTCAGCTCCGGGGGCCGATTTACGGCTCGGGCGGAGAAGGCTCCGCCGTGTCCGTGTGACCCGTGTCGCGATTGGCAACAGCAGCCGCAGAGCCGCTGTGGCCGCCCAGCCCCGCGACTGCAGCCCGCTCCTCCCGACACCAGCCAGGGAATTGCCTGGCTTGGCTCAGCCGGGAATTCCACTTCTCTTCTTCATGCCGAGAGTCCAGCGGAAAAAGCCGCGGAGACAAGGAATTCCCGGGGTGTGTCACCGGGGCAGGAGCGGAGGGAGAGGGGCGGATGCGCTGATGTGAGCCCGGGCTGCACTCCGGCACCTCCAGCCTTTGTCCACACGGAAAAGGGCAAGGGAGAGCTCGGGAGGGTCTGCAGGCTCCCCAGGGTGCCCCAGGGCTCCGGGGATGGGAGCACCCATGGGATGTGGGAGCACCCATGGGATGTGGGAGCACCCATGGGATGTGGGGCTCGGCAGTGCCGGAGCATCCCTGCAAGGGGATCACAGCCTCGGGCAGGGCTGGGCAGGGCTGGGAGGAGAGACCATCAATCCCTGGAAAATCTGGAGCCAGAGCCTCCAGCTGGGACAGAGAAGGCTGTGAACCTTCCATTTTGAACAAGGCTGTGATGGTTGGTATAAATTGGGGATGTTTTCCTGACTGTAAACTCGGTTTGTGGTGAGTCAGCAAGGACAGCCAGCATTCCCTCCGGGAGCTGAGCACACACTGCCGGGGTGCCCATGGACACAGCAGGGGTCAAAGCAGGCTGTGTGCTCAAGAAAAATAAACAGCAGAGAAGTAAAAACTATTGTAAAACCCTAAAATGATGTTTGCACTCACGGAATCACGGAATGGTTTGGGTTGGAAGGAACCTTAAAGCTCATTGATGTTCCACCTCTTGCAGGGACACCTCCCACTGTCCCAGGTGATCCAAGCCCCAGTGTCCAGCCTGGCCTTGGGCACTGCCAGGGATCCAGGGGCAGCCACAGCTGCTCTGGGCACCCTGTGCCAGGGCCTGCCCACCCTGCCAGGGAACAATTCCTGCCCAATCTCCCACCCAGCCCTGCCCTCTGGCAGTGGGAGCCATTCCCTGTGTCCTGTCCCTGCAGCCCTTGTCCCCAGTCCCTCTCCAGCCCTCCTGGAGCCCCTTTAGGCCCTGGAAGGGCTCTGAGCTCTCCCTGGAGCCCCTTTCTGCTGCTGCTGTGAACAAAACACCTTTGAGGGGCTGGATCCAAAAGTCCAGACACCTCCGGGTTGTCCTTGGAATGAGCTGAACCAGTTTTCCCCTTCCCAAGCCCTGGCTGGGCTGGGCTGGTCCTCCCCAGGGAAGGGAGCAAAGAGAGGGAAAGGGCAGATTAACGCCTTGGCACTGCCCATCCTGTGTCTGAGATATCTGACAGATGTTCCTCAATCCCTCAGAGCTCTCCCAGCCATCCCGGGAGCTCCCAGCATCCTGCAGTGACACGAGGAAGGACGAGTTTCCCCGAGTTTCTCCAGGCCTGGGAAGCCCAGTTGAGTTTTAAATAATACCAATTTTGTATGCATTTGACTATTGCTGCCCTGCGTGAGCCAATCTAAAGCCGATCTCATTTATCAATTAGCATTTATAACGTCCTTATCACCATGGAATCAAAACACTGTAAATGGATTAAGGAATAAGCAGGACGCCTGGGGGAGTCAGGGATTCATCTCCTCGGGATTGGGGGTGATCTCATCGGGGGGACAGGGATAGGCACAAATTTTAGATCCTGTACAAAAATTGAGCAAGGAGTCATTGGAAATAATTAGAGTAATTAGATCGGAATTAAGAGGGTAAATTTTTATTGTGGACCTGAATGTTCACAGGGGGAGTTATTCTGGAGAAGCTCTTCTGGAAAACCTCATCCTCTGCTCCCTCTGCTTCTGGTTTATCCCAAATCATTTCCAGAGCCTCCCCTCACTATCAGCCCAGCCCTGCGGAGCTGTTTGGAGCCATGGAAAATGCCCCTGGAGCGGTGCCAGGCTGGATGCTGCTGCTCCCAGCCACTTAGGAGGGACAGATTGCAGCATGAGGAGGGTCCAGCTGGGACCAGGAGGAGCAGGAGGTGTCCCCAGGTGCTCAGCAAGGTCACCTTAAGGGGAATTCCTGTCCCCAAGGCCGGCTGACCCTGAGCTGCATCCCCATCCCAACAGTGGGACAGAGACGGGCACTGGGGCAGCTGTGCCAGGATTAGCGGGGTCTGCTCTAACCCAGGGTGTGTGCCAAGAGTATTTTAGGGTTGGAGCTGAAGAACATTTGGAAGCCAGGATGTTTTCCCATTCCAGAACCCCCCGAGCCCTGGGCTGATCCTGCCCCTGTGCTCAGGTGAGACCCCACCTGCAGAGCTGCCCCAGCCCTGGGGCCCAGCACAGGAAGGACCTGGAGCTGCTGGAGCCAGGCCAGAGGAGGCACCAGGATGGGCAGAGGGATGGAGCAGCTCTGCTGGCAGGAAAGGCTGGGAGAGCTGGGATTGTTCACCTGGACAGGAGAAGCTTTGGGCTGAGCTCAGGGTGGCCTTGCAGGGCCTGAAGGAGCTGCAGGAAACCTGGAGAGAGACAATTTCCAAGGGCTGGAGGGACAGGACACAGGGAATGGCTTCCCACTGCCAGAGGGCAGGGCTGGGTGGGAGATTGGGCAGGAATTGTTCCCTGGCAGGGTGGGCAGGCCCTGGCACAGGGTGCCCAGAGCAGCTGTGGCTGCCCCTGGATCCCTGGCAGTGCCCAAGGCCAGGCTGGACACTGGGGCTGGGACAGCCTGGGACAGTGGGAGGTGTCCCTGCCATGGCAGCACTGAGAACAAGATCAGATTTAAACTCCCTTCCACCCCAAACCGTTCTACAATTCCATGATTCTCCCCATCAGCTCTCCAGGGAGCTGCTGGTGTGTCCCAGCTCAGCAGGAATGTGGCACTGCCACACCCTGGTGGCACAGGACAGTCACCCCTCGCTCGCTGGCCCAGGGCTGCAGGGGCAGGAGGGGTCACAGGGCTCCTGCAGCCGACATGTCCCAGGCTGAACCCAGGCAGGCACTGCTGGGAAGGAGATTTCGGGGAGCAATCCAGGAATTCAATCCGTGTTCTCCTCACCTGCAGCACCTGTGGCCACCAGCTCCATCAGCACTGGCTGAGCGCTGGCAGCTGTGCCAGGGACAGGGCTGTGCTGCCTGCTCCCCCCTGCCTCGTGCCACAGCAGGAATTGCAATTTATTTTTGTATTGCTCAGGGTCAAGCAGAGACCAAGGATTGTACAGCTGCTCTGTGCCCTGGACAAGTGACCCTCCCCAGTGGGACACTCCTTCCCTGTGCCACCCAGCGCCACACAATGTCACCTCCAACTGCCAGCGGGAGAAGAAGCATAATGAGCCTTCATCCCAGCCATTATTATGCCGGGGATGTGTTAAAATAAGAATATTCATGAGAAAGCATTTGTTTATCCAAGTAGCCTTGAGCATTCAGCAGTGAAGGGCTGGACTTGCAGTGGCCAGGAGTCAATATTTGTCCAACATTAACAGAGCAGAAATGGTCGTTTTGGACACCGGGCTGCTCCTCCTGCTCTGATTCCAGAGCAATCCGCGCGGTTCCCTGCTGCGGTGCCAAAAGCCCTCCAAGATCTGTTCGAGGCTGAATGTCACGGCAAGGACGGGCCGGGAGGGGCCGCGCTGGGCTGTTTACACGGAGCATTTCCATGCTAAATTGGCTCGGGGCTGCAGGTGCCAGCTGAAAAGCACCGCGGCCCCGGGGTGCTGGTTCCTGCCGCAGAGCTGCGGGATGAGATGGGCTTTTCCAGCCCTGGATGCCGGGCCAAGCCCTGTGGGCACACCGGAGCCTCCCTGGCACCCCGGCAGCTCCTCCTCCAGCCGGTCTGTGGCACCGTCCTTGATGTCTCCATCCCCTCCTCGGCACGCTGGGCTTGGATTCCCTCCTCTTTATTCCCCTCTGCAGCTCCCTGAGTGCCGTGGCTTTGCCTTGGATGAGGGATGAACATTTTCTGCCATCCCTCCATCGCCGGGCCCCGCTGTCCCTCAGCCAAGCCCGGCAGCGGGCCCAGCCTGCCCGGGAGCAGCGTTCCTTCTCCTCGCTGGAAGAGCAGCAGCGGGCAGGAGCCAAGGCACACGGCTGGGATGGGCACACGTCCCCAGGGACAGAGCCGGAGGGAGGCCAACAGCTGGGACCGGGCTGCGGCAGATGCTCCTCATCCCAGCCGGGTGGCAGGAGCAGGGAAGGGCACCGGGAACGAGCTGAGAGAGCTGCAAAATCGGGGGCTGCTGCTGGGGACCCCAGCCCTGCACCCATATCCCCTGCACCCACATCCCCCTGCACCCACATCCCTGTGCACCCACATCCCCTGCACCCACATCCCTGTGCACCCACATCCCCGTGCACCCACATCCCTGTGCACCCACATCCCTGTGCCCCCACATCCCTGCACCCACATCCCCTGCACCCACATCCCTGTGCACCCACATCCCTGTGCACCCACATCCCTGTGCACCCACATCCCTCTGCACCCACATCCCTCTGCACCCACATCCCTGTGCACCCACATCCCTGCACCCACATCCCTGCACCCACATCCCTGTGCACCCACATCCCCCTGGATCCAAACCCTTCCTGCAGCCCCTGGACAGCTCTGGGCTCTGATCGTCCCTCTCCAGGCTCAGATGGATCCCTGGACCTTCCCCAGCCACACAGGGCTTCACCTTCCTCCTTCTCAAGCCTCAGGCCTGGAGTTCACATTTTCCGGGATCTCTCTTTGTGTCCAAACCGGATTTTGCTCTCTGGGAACTGTGCCTGGAAAGCTCCTCTGGACAAGGGGCAGCAGGAGGGGGAAAGCCCAGAACTCCTCCATGGCACCTGTCGTGTCAGGATGGCAATTTGTGTGGGGAGAAAGATGGGGCAGAGCACCTTCAGGGCTGCCCTCATCCTCCTTTTTCCCGTTGTGAGTGCACAATCTTTGCTCCAACCTCAGGCTGACCTTCCCAGCCTCCCTTCTGCTCCTGCTGCCCACAGGGAGGCAGGAAAATTGGATCCTGCTGGGAACAGCCCTCTCTGCCCCTGCAGCAGCTCCTGGGTGCTCAGCACTGCACCCAAGGGTGCTGGAGGGGTGAAAGTGCTCCTGGACACTCCCAGGAGCCAGAGATGCTGGAAGGGAGCACAGGTGGAGCCAGGATGGAGCAGCCAGTGCTGGAGGCAGAGAGGGGAACACCCAGCAGGGAGCACCTGCAGAGCAACAGAGTCACACCCAGCCAGGGAAGAATGGGATGGGGCTCACATCCCTGATTTTGGGAGACCTGCTGGCCATCCAGGAGGCAGCAAATGATCATTATTTATATTTATAATTAGCAGGATGAGCTGCTGGGCCGGGGTACAGAGCAGCAAAGAAGGGAGTGCCCAAGTCCAAACCCTGGGGCAGCTCCTGCCTGGGTGATCCCCCACAACACAAAAGGACTCGGCAGCACATCCCCCCCTTTATCCTGGATAAAAAGCATCAAATCCACAGGTTTGGGACATTTGACCATGAAAACTGGTCCGGAGTGTCACTGCAGCCATGGCCTGGCAGACACCAAAGGCTGGGAAAAGGAAAAGCAGCTCAGAAACAGGTTCTGCTCCCACAGTGACCCTATGGCCACAGCTGCCCCAGCTCTGATCCCTGGGAAAGGGGACCCAGCAAATCTCCCCCTCTGAGGGCTCTGAGCGGCCAAGCACAGCTCTGTCAGAGTGAGGGACGAGCTCCCAGAGGTGCCAGGACACACTGGGAATGTCCTGGCCCCCTCTCTGCCATTCCTGGTGGTGTTCAGGCCGTTCCTGAGCCCTCGGTGTGCAGTCCGTGCTCAGGCAGCTCTGGCTGCTCCCCCCGTGCTGTCAGCGCTGCCAGCTGAGGCTGTGCCCGGCTGGAATGTGGGCAGAGGCTCCCAGAACCAGGCTGGCAGGGCTGGTGGTGCTCTCCAGGCTGGCTGCCCCAGCCCCAGGAGCTCCCTTCCCTCAGCAGCTTTTCTCTCCCAGCCCGTGCTGGAGGCTCCCGTCCTCTCTGATCTGCCACAGCGATCTTGGCAGGCTCCATCCATCCCCAGAGCCTGCGGTGCTGCTTCCCCTGGGAGCAGCATCAGGGATCCCCGGTGACAAACGGCCTCCCGAAGGCAAAGGGGGTGTGGGACAAAAACACGGAGCAGCGCTGGGAAAAAATAAAATTTCATCAAGCAAACAACTCTCCGTGCCCCCAGAGCACAGCCCTGTGCTCCTGCCTGCTCTCCTTCCCCGGCTGCTGGAGACGGGAGCTGGGTGGGGATGGACCCCCTGGGGTGGGATGGGATCCATGGGATGGGCTCAGGAGCAGGGAATGTGGCTGCTCTACAAGCAGGGGAGGTGCAGGCAGCACAAACATCCTCACCAGCCCCAGAGAACACCGAGAAGGTGGCATGAGCTGATATGGAAATCATGGAATCACAGTTTGGGTTGGAAGAGGCTTTAAAGCCCATCCCATTCCACCCCTGCCACAGCAGGGACACCTCCCACTGTCCCAGGCTGCTCCAAGCCCCAGTGTCCAGCCTGGCCTTGGGCACTGCCAGGGATCCACAGGGATCCTTGGACACTGCCAGGGATCCAGGGGCAGCCACAGCTGCTCTGGGCAGCACTGGAATGAGAGGCCCCATTGTCCCTCCTGGTGACCCCCCTCAGGGACAATCCATGGATCCAGCATCCACAGGTTTGGAGCCAATTCCATGCATTTCTCACTCTGATGGAAAGCAAAACCTTCTCCTGAGGAGATGCTCAGTCTGTGTGGATCCACCAGGCTCTCCCTCGGCTCTCCCTTGGAGCAGCCCAAGGGGAAAACACCCTGAACTCCATGGAAACTGCATTTCCTTTGGAAAACCTGGATTGGACCTCAGGGCTCAGCCCATTTTATGCTCGAGAAGCTCCATCCTTTGCAGGTCAGCAGTTTCCATGCTCAAGTTTCACTTCGTGCTTCCTCAGAGTCTCTGTGCTGTCTCCTTCTCCAGCCTGGATTTTGTGTTGGAGCAGCTCCCTGGACCCAGCTGAAGGACAATAATTGAATAACATGCAACATTACACTCTCAGGTTTCATTCATTTTCACACTCGCAGCATCTGTAAAATCTAAAATGAGGTCTCATCTCCAGGCTGTCATCCTGCCCAGCAACAACAAATTCCAACAAAAAGGGAGGACATTGCAAATCCAAACCTGTGAATTACCTCAAACAATCTCATTCAGGATTTGATTCACATTTCAGGGCACAGCTCCCACAGTAAATTAATAAGATATAAGCTTGTAATATTTTCAATGGCTTGATATGGCAGCATTTTTCATTTCAATTAGGGGGAAGAGCACAATTGGATTCCTCAGCCTTGGCTGGGAAGGAAACACGTTATTTCCTCAGGGTGAGGACCTCAGCAGCATCCAGGAGCTTCCACATCCCTGGAATCTTCTAGGTGAGCTCTTAACTGGCTGCCAGTGGGAGCTGCTGGGAAGGATTTATTAAAATCCCTGCAAACAATCCCCAGCAGGGAGGGGGATCACAGCTGGCACGGCAGTGTTGTTCCTCCTCTCCCGATTCCCTGCAGTTCCTCCCTGCAGGACCATTCCAGGCCCCACCAAGGTGGAGGAGCTGCCCTGAGAGGTCCCACTGGGGCATCTCCTGCCCGCACTGAGCACCAGATCCTTCCCCAGAAGTTTGGATGAGCCTGCTCTGGGATAACTTTCGGTGGTGCAGCACCTTCAAGGGCCAAAATCCAGAAACATTGAGAGAGAATTGGGAAAACATCGAGGTTGTTTTGGGTTTATAAGTCACTTTTCTCAGCCCTGACAGGAGCATTTACCCCGATCTTTCCTTTGGTTCTCACATCCCTCTGTGGCTGAATCCCAGCTGGATTTGGGGAGCAGCAGGGACAGTGGTGGCCTTGACCTCCTTTCCCCCCCTTTTATTTGGTTTATTTGAGGTCCTTGGACCTGTCAGAAACCCTATGGAATATCAGGACCATGGGAAGGAACCAGGCATGGGTGAAAAATAAAGAGCAGGTCAGCTTTGCAATGATTTAGGCCACAAATGGTGCAAGGAGAAGCTTTTGGAATTTGCAAGTCAGAAAAAAACCCACAATTATCAAAAATCCCTTCTCTGGTTCAAGGAGTTTGGAACCTGACAGCTGGAGTTCACAAATCTAACATGAAATAAAGCCAGGCTTTAGGTTTAAAACACTGGGCTAAGCCAGGCTCAAGACTTAGGCTGTGAAATTTGGCAGAGGACAAGTCCTGGCCTTGCACAGGGGTGCTGGGAGAGCAGCAAAACAAATCCACGGAGCACAGAAATGAGGGAATTCCTTCTTAAAGAGGAAAAAAATCCACAAAAATCCAACCTGTGGGCTCAGGGACCTCTGCCACCTCATCCATGAATTTGATTCCAGCAGGCAAACCAACAAACACTGTGGGTTTGGACGTGCCAATTGCAAAATTCCCTAAAAACCCACGTTTTCATGTGCCCAGAGCTCCTGGATTGGAGTTTCTGGATCCTTGCACAGCAGTTTTGGGTCTGGGAGTGTCTCAAGCGTGGGGACAGGGAAAGCTCCAGGGTCAGAATGGACCCTGAGCCTGCTCCCCCAGGCTGAGTTATTCCAACCAGGAACCAGGCACCAACCTCCTCCTGCTTTCCATGTCTACCCACAGAGATCCACTCAAAAACAGATTTGGGAGTCAAAAGTGGGGCATTTTCCAGGCAAATCTGATTTGGGCAGGGAAACCAACAAAAATCACGGTCTGGGACATGCTGGTTGCAAAATTCCCTAAAAAAACACATTTTCACGTGCCCAGAGCTCCTGGATTTGAGGGTCTGGATCCTTGCACAGGAGTTTTGGGTCTGATAAAGGGGCTGAAGGGTGTCCCAGGAACAGGGACAAAATGGACCGTGTTAAACCCTGAGCCTGCTCCTCCCATTTGAGTCATCCCTGCCAGGAATCAGGCACCAACCTCCCCCTGTTTTCTGCCCAGAGATCCGCTCACAAACGGATCAGGGAGTCAAAACTGGGGCATTTCCCAAGCAAATTTGATTCAGTCAGGCAAACCAACAAATTTGAACTGGTTTTTGGGGAAAAAACTGCCAGCCCGTTTGTGGCTGGGATGGTGAGCACGAGGAGCAGAGATGTGGCTACAGGAGGCCCCTCCAAAGGCACTGCTCCTGCATTTCCCATTTCCCCATTTTCCCGTGCCTCAGGAATGCTCTGGCACCTTTTTTTTTTTTTCCTTTTCCAGGAGCAGCTCAGCGGTGCAGCTAAAGCTCCCTCCAAACATCAAAGAGCTCGAGGAGTAAAACCCATCAAAATTTTCCTAATCAAAACCGCACGTAATTGTCAAGCAAAGGCAGAGAACAGAAGTCGGGCAATCTCTGTGAACCCCCAGCTTCACTCAGACTTAGCAATTAAGCACCGGCTGCTGCTCCGAGGAGCTGCGAGGCTGGGGGGGAAAAGTCGCAGCTCTCCAGCACCAATTAGCGGCTAATGAACATCAGCAATCCCCCTGGAGAAGGGAGCTGGAGACAAAGCCGGGCCCAAAATACCACCCAGGCTTTAAGCCGGCCTAAAGCCGCGCCTCTGCTGCGGGGGATGCTCCGCGTCCCTGCCCCGCTGCATCCGCGGGGCTGGAAAAGGAGAAAAGCACGGAATTCCGGGCGGCTGGAGCAGGGAAGGTTGGGTTGGAAGTGCTGCTTTTCCCAGGTCAGTCAGCAGCACGAGGGAGGGAGGGAGGGAGCCTGGAATAATTTCAGCAGCGCTGCCATTCCATGTGAAATCAGAGCCTGAAAGGAAGTCAGTCAATTTAAACCCGCTCCTGAAGGGGAATAATTAAACACTCCAAAGATGTGGGAGAATTTTAAGCAGTCAGCAAGGATTTAAAGACAACATATCATTCCTAGCCGGAATAATAATAATAAAAGGAGAGGGAATGTAGGCAGACGGTGCTGACTGAAGGCAGCTCAGTCAGTCAAAGCGGGCTCACCTCGGCAGCCTGAGAGGGATGCAGCAGCTGCAGAGCTGCTCCCGGTGCATGGGCTGCCCCAAAAACTGCGGTGCAGAACCTGCAGGGNGGAGAGGAGAGGAGAGGGAGAGTTGGTGCCTGGTGTGGCACAGGAAGCCCCAGGATCAGTGCAGGACCATCTTCTGCCAGGACATTCCAGAGAGGAGGCAGGACAAACTGAGTGGGGAAGCAGAGCAAGGAGGTTTCTGAGCGCAGGAAAGCACCGGAGACTGCTGAGTGCAGCAGACTACAAAGGGAATTTCAGATCCACCCCGGACTCCTAGTTAAAAAACTCACTGAACATCCTCATTTCTGGGTTTTCCTGGATCAAGGGAAAAAGAAATCTCTGAGTACAGAGTGGAGGCACCCCTAAAGTGCCCCACCATACAAGATTTTTATTGTCACAGAATCCCAGACTAAGTTGGGGTGGAAAAGACCTTAAAGATCATTGAATTCCACCCTCGCCATGGGCAGGGACACCTCTGACTGTCCCAGGCTGCTCCAACCTGGCCTGGGACACTGCCAGGGATCCAGGGGCAGCCACAGCTGCTCTGGGCACCCTGTGCCAGGGCCTGCCCACCCTCACAGGGAGGAATTTCATCCCAATATCCCACCCCTCTCTTCCATTATCCCTTTCAGAGAATGAATCAGCCTGACCACATCATCAGGCACATCTCTGGAGCAGAGGAATTTTTGCAGGGAAAGATAAGCCAAAGGTTCCTTGTGGAAATGAGAATAAAATTGTCACCACCTCCCGTATTCCAAAGGATTTTCATGTGCAATATGGATTAGGGGAAGGTGCCTCTGTGAGCATTACTCAGTGTAAGAGTTCAATCTCACAGCTCCTGTGAAGGAGAAAGCCAAGACTCCAAAGATGTCCGAAGCCTCATCTCAGCACCAGGCACCTGGAAAGCAGAACTCACAGCAAACAAGATTTATGTGCATCGAGGAAATCAAAGCTCTGTGTAAGCTTTTTGGAAGGCAATTAATATATTTTGGCATTTGGGCACATCTGACACAGCAGAGAATGTGCTGGACTCCGGGAGAATCCAAAGGGCTGAGTGGAGTGACCAGGAAAGAAACTCTCCCTGCCCTGAGCTTCCCACCCCAAGCAGGTGTTGACCTAAATAGAAATGAGGAAATGGCTGGAAATATCAAAGGTTTTGTGTTCAGGGAACTTCTGCTCTTTCCAAATCTCTCAAAGCACCGCAGAACTGTTAAAACTGGCAAATAAATTAGAATTCTTGGGAAAGGCATGAAGGAAAGGAATTATGCAAATGTGCAGAAGATGGAAACAAAGATCTGGTGGGAGGATGGGAGAAAGGAGCCTGAACTCTTAAAAAGTCCATGACTTTCCCCTCAGAGGGGTAAAAGCAATCTCTTAGAAGATCACACACTCCAAAATAAACACATCAGACAGTTCTTGGTAATGGGGGATGAACATCGAGTAATAGCTAAAAAAAAAAATATCTCCAGGCATCCCCCATTTCCGAATGCCTTTGGAAAGAGCAGGGAAATGGTAGAAAAAGCAGCGTTTTGTGGGCACTCTGGGGACACAGGGCTGCCCCAGCAGCGTTCCCTGATTCTTCAAGAGCTTTGCAAGTTTCCTGTCATGTTGCCACGTCCTGACCCCACTGATCTGGAGCTCACATTCAAAGGCAGCCAAATCAAAAGCGAGGCTGGGACCAATGGCAATTACTGGAATCACAGGGATCAGGGAGCTGCTCTTCCCAAAAAGCTCAGTTCAGCTCCACGAGCAGTGGACTCACTCAGGAGAGGGATGAAGGATTCCCTTTGCTCCGGTCTCACCTCCCAGTGTACAACAGGAATTTTTCATAGAAGGGGAATCGGTGCAGGGCCCTTTATCTCTCGGCAATTCCATCCCAGCCCTGCTGCTGCTGCTTTGGTGCTCCCTCACAGAAGCTCCATGGTTTGGAGCAGCCTGGGATGATCAGGACATGGAGAAAATCCAGCATGGGGCTCCTCAACATCCTGGATCCCTCTGGAGTTCTTGGGAAGTCATGGCTGAGTTGTCACCAGGATAACAAATATTCTCCCCAGGAGAAACACTGAGAGCATGAGCTGATCTGAAAATTGTAGAATCATAGTTTAGATTGGAGGGAACCTTAAAGCCCATCCAGTGCCACCCCAGCCATGGCAGGGACACCTCCCACTGTCCCAGGCTGCTCCAAGCCCCAGTGTCCAGCCTGGCCTTGGGCACTGCCAGGGATCCAGGGGCAGCCACAGCTGCTCTGGGCACCTGTGCCAGGGCCTGCCCACCCTGCCAGGGAACAATTCCTGCCCAATCTCCCACCCAGCCCTGCCCTCTGGCAGTGGGAAGCCATTCCCTGTGTCCTGTCCTTCCAGCCCTTGGAAATTGTCTCTCTCCAGGTTTCCTGCAGCTCCTTCAGGCCCTGCAAGGCCACCCTGAGCTCAGCCCAAAGCTTCTCCTGTCCAGGTGAACAATCCCAGCTCTCCCAGCCTTTCCTGCCAGCAGAGCTGCTCCATCCCTCTGCCCATCCTGGTGCCTCCTCTGGCCTGGCTCCAGCAGCTCCAGGTCCTTCCTGTGCTGGGCCCCGGGGCTGGGGCAGCTCTGCAGGTGGGGTCTCACCTGAGCACAGGGGCAGGATCCCCCTCCCCTGCTGCCCACGCTGGAACTCAGCCCAGGGAGTTCTGGACTGGAACATGCCCAGCTCTACCGAGCCAACCCCCCCAGCCTTTGGGGACTGTCCCCTCCCTTCCAGGGCCACAGCTGGCAGTGGAGTGGTTTTATTTCTGCAGGCACTGGGGCTCAGCAATGGTAAGTATTTTTGGCAGTGTCCACGGTTGCTATTGCCACGCACTCCGCTCCAATTTTTGTTCCTGTCTCCCACTCCAGCACCATCCAAATGCTGGTGGAAGGGGGTTAATTTCTTAATTTAGGAATCATTAGTGAGAGAAATTGCACTGCGCAGCTGTCTCAGGTCTTTAGGAAAATGCCTCGAGCAGCTGCAGATTTGTGATTCGACTTGACCAGCTCTGTTCTCATCCGTTTGACACCAACAACAACAGTCATTTGGGGTCAATTAAATGTTTTCTTCTTTGTTTATCACCATAAGTCTTAATAATATATCTGGCAGCACGAGTCCATCTGAAGAGGAGGCCACCACATCCATAATGGATGGGAACTTGCAAATCACAAACAAGTGGATAAACACCAAGAGGCCTCACTCACATTCCCAGCTGAATTCCTCCTCTCCCCAGTGCTTAGCTCACTCACGGGGCCTCGCAGCAGCTTTAGGTGCAAGGTTTGACTTCTGTAATGATTTTAAACACGGTTTTTAATTGCTTTTCTGTGCCCCTGAGAAGCCAGCGCTGTCAGCACAAAATTGGGGGTGATTACACAGCAAAACAGAGGCGGCTGCTGCCGCCTGTCCATCCCTGCCCCACAGACCGCCGGGCAGGAGGGAGCCCGCACTGAGGCTCCTGCTGCAAACTGTGGGATGCTGTGGAATTCCTCAGGAGCTGGTTAGCAGGAGTTAACTCCCGTGTTTGTGCTGCTGCTGCCGTGCCCTGCAGCCAGCGAGGCTCTGCAGCAGCCGCTGCAATCTCTGGCCGCTGAGCAGGGCCGCCTTCCATTAATAACCCGGCGCCCGGCCTCCCCTCAGCGCGGCCTGAGCGGGATGTCAGCGCCGTCTCCCTCAGCGCCCTCATTTGGAAGCCGGGGAAGTTCAGGCGGGATGAAAGCGCTGTTAGAGGGCTGGAAAACCGGCCGGGGATCGATGGCTCCACATCTGCTCGGCAGCCAGGAATCAGCTGAGCCTCGGGGGTCAATAGTGGGGCTGGGACGGGTCAATATCTTCATCGGGAGCGGACAGAGCCGCCCTCAGCAGCTCTGGGGGCACCACGGGCTTAGAGAGGGTGATGGACACAGCTCCGCTCCTGAGGGGCGGGGGAGCCTGAGGATGGGACTGACAGGAACGCAACAAGTTCACGGAATTCAACAACGACTGTGGATATTCCTCATGCCTGGCTTCATTCCAGGCTGATGGGAAAAACCAGCACAGAGTCATCCTGAATAATTCAAAGCCCACCCAGCACTGGGGGAAACACGGATGGGGACGGTCCCCATCCCCTCAGCAGCTTTGGGGACACCACGGGATTAGAGGGTGATGGACACAGCTCCGCTCCTGAGGGGCCTGGGGGAGCCTGAGGATGGGGCCAACAGCAGTTCCATGGAGTTCAATGAGACGTAGGGATTGTCCTCATGCCTGGCACCATTCCAGGCTGACAAACCAACCCCTGCACCCTCATCCTGAATAATTCAAACCTTATCCTGCATGGGGGGAACACGGCCAGGAGACTGCAGGGGGTCCCCATCCCCTCCGCAGCTTTGGGGGCATTGTGGAATTCAAGAGGGTGATGGACACAGCAAACAGGGGAGCTCCACTCCTCGGGGACCTGGCGGAGCCAACAGCAACTCCACAAGAAGTTCCTGGCACCATTCCAGGCTGGGAGCCAGGGCAAAGCAGCCCCCAGCACCCTCACCCTGAGTAATTCAAACTTCATCCTGCATGGAGGGAACAGGACACTGCAAGGAATTCCCATTCCCAGTGCTGGGGGTGGGGGCCACAATTTGGGCACCACCACTGTTGGGTCCCCAGTTCAAGGGTGATGTGGGAAAAGCAGGGATGAGGCAACCGAGGCCACCAAGGTGCTTGGGGTGTGGATTCTGATCTGTAGGGTCCAGACACTTTTCCATATCCTTTCATTTCCATCAGGAAGGGCCAGGGGACACAGGTCAGTGTGGCCACCAGTGGCCTCAGGGGTGACCCAGCTGTGTCCTTCACCTTCCTGAAGGACAAACAGGACCATGGAGCCCTTCCCAGGGGGGTCAGAGCAGCACTGCAGGCATGGGCTGCACCTCAGAAGGTTCTGCCCGCCCCAGAGGATCAGTGGGAATTCCCTCTGGAGCTTTCCAAGGCTTGGCTGGACAACAGCATGGCCTGATCTGCTCCGAGCCTCCATTTAACCAGGAGCTCCTCAGCAGCACCTCCACAACCCCTCAGTTCAGGGGGAAATTTCGGAGGCTTTCCGTCGTTATTGTGGGCACCCCTGAGGCCCCCCCTGCCCACCCATCATCCCAGCTTTCAACATGCAGCCAGTTTCCCCTCCTAATCCTCACCTAAGTGTCCTCCAGCCAGCCTTTCCGCCAGAAATTGGGATCGTAATGTGCTGTAATCACATAATTCCTGTCAGGAAAAGTAAACAGGGATGGCTGAGTGATTTCCAAACAACACACTAATGGCCAAAGTAGGGAAAAAAATCCTCCTGCTTCACTCCCCGAATTCTTCTTGAGCCACTCTTTTGCTGTTCATATTTATTGTAGGTTTTCGCCTCATTTTTAGGTTTATTTACTCCAAGCTAATGAATAACACGGTGAACATATGCTATAAACCACCATTAAGATGAAATTTGGAGAAAAGAAAATTACTTTAGTGGCGGAGCTGAGAGGATGTGTAACCACTAAATGCCCAGCGCTGATATTTGAAGGCTTCTTAGGAGAGGTCTCGGGGGATTTCTCGGTCAGATAAAATGAGGTATTTTGTAGGAATTCTCCTCTCAAAGTTAGACTCGTTTTTTTAACAGTCTGATGCAGATGCTGCTCCAAAAAAAAAAGAGTCAACTATGGACTTTTTCCATCTTGAAGGCTTTGAATCTCATTTTTCCTGATTATCACAGCTGTTACAAGCAGCAGGGTGAGCAGTGCCAGCAGATGAGACCTCGTACACCAATTTTAGAGGGGGTTTGAGCCATCTTGCAGCAAACTCAAGCATGGAAATCTACAGGGGTGGAAAACATTTGGGGAGAATTTCATCCAGCACGAGCATGAAAGTTGCTGAAAACTTGGGGTTTTCAGAGGAGCTGTGAGTGACTCGCTGTCAGAAGGAAAGGCCCCAAGGAGGCTTTTCCAAAGCTCAACTGTCCAATGTTATTCCATTTTTCATTAGGGGCCTGGCTGCTGCCCCTTGGAGGATGCTCATTAAATGGGCTGGTTCAGCGTGGAAGGAGCTGCAAACATCTTGGAGGATGGGATTAACGCCCAAAATAAGCCTGAAAAGGATTATTTGTTATTAAAATGACACCATCCAGTGGGATAAGGGTGAGAGTCTCCTCCATGACTGCGCTCACTCTGAAGGAAATGCTGGATAATGGGAGCACAAGCAGGAGCTGGAGTCCATTCCAGAAAACATCTGTTGACTTCCAATAGACCTTGAGAACCTGGTGGCCATAAAGGGGAAAAAAAAACCCTTCAAGAGACAGGCAGGGAAAGCTAATCAGGCTCCCAAACCTGCCAGCTCCAGTGCCAGTGTTCCAATCCAGGCCCAGCGTTTTGCAGGAATACAAAACACCATGAGCACGAGGCGAGCCAGGAACAGCTGGAGCAGCAGAGCCACCAGCATTAACTCCAGGATCAAAGGTGGAGCTCTCACAAACCCTGGGAAAGCAGCAGGAGGAACTGCCAGGCACCCGCAGCACCCGTGGCACGGCTGGGAACGCAATCATCCTGGCAGGAACAGCTCTGGGAGGGCATCCAGAGGCCTCCGGGCACAGCTGGGGCTGGTGGGCATGACCATTTGGATCAAAGGCCTGGAAGGAGCCTCCAGACACAATTCCTGTGCCTCTCCTCAGAAGTGCAGCACGTCTGAGCACACACAGACCTTTCCTGAGCAGGCCCAAGGCATTTCTTGTTTGGGGCACTGAGGTCTGAGCTGGCCTCTGAGTGAGCTTTAGGGAAAGTTATTCCCTTTCCCTGCTGGGGAGGAGCAGCCACATCTCCGGGGCTCTGAAAGGCCAGGCTGCATTTGCCTGGTGAATCCAGGATGGATTTGGGTGTGATGTCAATTATTGATTCCTTCCCTCTGCCTGAAATTGCTGCTCATGATTCCAGAGGCACATCAGTCACGGACCAGCAGGCGCCTCTTAAACTGAACTCCTCATTTTCACTGGGAGAGGGAGAAGTCCCAAAACCCGGGATGTGACTGGTTTTCTTGGGATTGCAGGTGGCAGAGTCCGGGGAGTTTAGCGTGTTTGACAGAGGAGCTAAAGGGGGGAACGTGTTCCTTGGAGTGACCAATGATTTCTCCAAGGTTTAAAGGAGATGCCAGACTTAACTCCTTTGGTTTAGAGGACATTCCAGGCTGGCTGTGCTCAGTGTCACCCCAAACTTATGGCACTTTGCAGTGACTTTTGCCATGCCACTGGTAAAAAAGAAGGATAAGGCAGCTCAGTCCAGGGAGAGCAGCTGGCACCACCCCAAAGGGGATCTGAGGTTCAGCCTGGGGAGGTTCAGGCTGGTCTCCAGGAAGGCAGGGACAGCACCACGAGGTTTTCAAGAGCCCCCACTGCAGCCCCTCCACCTGCTGAGGTGACAGGGCTTGAGGCTGTTCCTTCCCAGTGCCCATTCCACGAACAATTTCCTGTGTTTGGGGGCTGTTTCCTTCCCTGCCCCAGGACATCCCTGTGTTCCCAGGCCCCCTGCACTGCCTGCCTTGGTGTCCCAGTGTTCCCAACCTTCCCTGGACAGCTCCTGTGGGTTTTGCCCTCCAGAGCCTTTCCCAGGCTTGCTGTGGTTCTGTTTATTGCAGCAGGGAGGGGACAAGTGGCTGTGAGCCCTTCTGTGTTCACTGAGCTGCCAGAGCTCCCAGACACCCCAATTCCAGCCACCTCTGCAGTCTCTTTATGCCCAGCTCTGATGGGTGCAGTACCAGCTGTTTGTGTTTCAAAGCTGGTTTCTGCCAGCGTTGTTTTCTTGTCTTTTCCTCCAGCGATGCCACAAAAAGCTCTGGTTTCATTTCCTCCCTTTCATCCTGCCATTAGCTCTGCAAACAACCTCCCTCCTTGCTTCCTCCTCCTTCCAAACTCTTTGTCTGGCAACCTCGACTGTCTGGGACCAGCATTTTGTTTTCTCTGGTCGCAGTTGCTGCTTTGTTTGTTCATTACAGACACTCTGCTCTCTGCTGTGATCCCACAGCACTTTCTTCTTTGCCAGCAGGGCCCTAAACTTAATGACTGGGGAGTTTTTTCTTGAGGCTAAACAGGAGACTCAGGAAAAGCATCCAGCTCAAGAGGTGCTTGTACCTGGAGAGGCATCCAGGAGAGCAGGGCTGGCTGTTCAGGCAGCACTGAATGAGAAATAATTTCTTTTTATTTACTCTCAGTGATGTTAAATCAGTTTATTTTCAGAGCTGCTGTCCCAGCTGCTCTTCTTACACCACTCCTCTGCTTTGCTCCAAACATCTTGTGCTGCTCTTGAGTCATGGAATGGTTTGGGTTGGAAGGGACCCCAAAATTTTTCTTGTTCCACCCTCTGCCATGGGCAGGGACACCTTCCACTGTCCCAGGCTGCTCCAAGCCCCAGTGTCCAACCTGGCCTTGGGCACTGCCAGGGATCCAGGGGCAGCCACAGCTGCTCTGGGCACCCTGTGCCAGGGCCTGCCCACCCTCACAGGGAACAATTCCTTCCATATATCCCACCTCAACTCTGCCCTTTTGAGCCGCTCCCTTTTGTCCTGTCCCTAAATTCCTGATGATCTCTGTGCTCAGTGGTTTTCAGCCTCCTGAGATGTGGGTTGGAGGGCCTCAGGAAAGCTCAGTGCAATTCTGCTGCCAGCAGTGTCACCCCTGCAGCTCTTGCCTCAGCCTTGGCCCCTCAGGACGGCTCCTGCAGCCCCTGCAGAGCCCAGGCAATGCAGGCTGAGTTCTCTGCCCCTCACTGCAGCCCCTGGGTGCCATCCCCAGCTGCCCCTGCCCAAGCAGGAGCTGTCTGGGATTCAAACTGAAGCTTGGCTGCATCAGGAGCCATGTTAAACCCTTTATAACTCAGTAAATAAGCTGAGTTTGGTGTGGGATGTTGCCTCTGTGCTGTTTCATCTCCCTGCCCGTGCATGAAACCATCAGAGGATCGAGTTCCAGGCAGTTCTGGGAGATGCTCGGCATATTCCTGCCTGGCCCTCTCCCTTTGAAACCCTTGGAAGCCAGGCAGGCTCTGAACAGCTTGTTACCATGGCCTGGGTGAGGAAACACCAATTTGGGTGAGGTGCAACCCCAATTAATATTCCAGGGATGGAGCAGCAGAAGCTAAAGCCCCCCTGGCATCCCATTTTCCAGAGCCAGGTCAGAGATCAGGCCCGAGGTCAGCACAGCCCAGCACAGCTGTGTCCTTCCAGTTGACAGAGCTGCACATTCACCCCTTCTGATGTCCAGCAGCATTCCTGTGAGGAGGTTCCACAGCCTCTGGAAAGGCCAAAAAGCCTCCTCACCCCTTCATGTGCCCTGTGCTCCATTCCCCAGGCCACTTCTCCCAGTGTTCCCAGCCCGCTCCAGGCATCTGCTCCCTCTGGCAAAGGCTGCTCCTCCTTTCCTGGCCTTGGATCCACCTGCCCGTGCTGTTCCCCATCCCCAGCACTCCCTGCCCACCCTCCACCAAGGGCTGCTCTGCACTGGCTGCACCAGTGGCACTTCCACTCCGTGGGCTCTGAGGTCAGGAACATCTCCTGAGCTCCTCCTGCTGATCCCCAGCCCCCGCAGCTCCACAGTGCCCTGGTTTCCCCAGTGCTGACCCCCCTCAGTGCCCTGGAATGCTCCTCACACCCATTACCACCCCAAATCCACCCTCCAGTGGTGGCTGTGCCTGTTTTGGTGATTTCCCATTTCCAGCACCACCCAAGAGCTGAAGGGAGACCCCAAATTGTGCCCTTGAGGTTCCCTCCTCTCCCTGCACCAAGAGACGCTCCCTGTCTATCCCTCACCTTGTTTTGCTCCAGCACCCTCCCAATCCAATGGGAAAAGTCCCTCCATTCCCAAATACCACCTGCCTGGAGCCCTCTGAGCCCAGCAGCTGCACCTCCTCCCTCCACAGCCTAAACCCTCCCAGCTTTCAGCACCGTGGGCAGGATCCTTCACAAGAAATTCCAATTTTTCTCCCACCCTGCAAAGACTTCCAGCCTCATCCTTTTCCTTCCTCATCCCTCAGGCTCCAAGGAGCCAGATGAGGAGACCCCACTAATCCATTCTCTTTCCCCACCTGAGGAAGGTGGAGAATCAGAGGGAGAGGAATAGGAATCCTGTTGGCTCCCAGATGCTTTGGGAAAAGGCACATTTAGATGGAGGAGCCACGAGGGGCAGGCACCCTGAGTCAGTCCCGTGGGATGGTGATGTGGATATTCAGGGAGAAACACCGAGCAACACAGCTGGGGGTGTGGGATCTCCAGGCCAGCACTGGAGGAGCTTCAGGGAGCTCAGATTTTCTGGGAGTGCTGGGAACTGCAGGAACAAAGCTGCTCTGGATCCCAGCTGCTCCAGGCTCAGAGCAGGAGAACCATCCCAGCCAAAAACCACTGCAGCAGCATCCCCCAAAACAACACCATCCCAAAAAAGTGGCTTTTCATGAAACCCAAACTGCTGCTCGTTAGGGCCTGGCAATTGTGAGGCTCCCCTCTCCATCCCAGCAGACCTGCAGGATGGTTCAGTGCCATGGTGGCTGTCACCCTGTCACTGGGGGTGCTCCCACACGCCCCAAGCCCACGGGAGCAGCAGCAGAGCTCCCCCCTCGCTGGCAGAACGAGCAGGAGCCGGTGCCTGCTCTCCTTCTGCCTCTCCCTGGATATGTGCTGCTGGAATTTTAAACAGATTATGTAAGTGGCTCTCATTTAATCCAGCTGAACTCTCCTCTTTTCATCGCAGCGAGATCAAAGCAGCTGCTGGGAGATGAGCAGGGTGCAGCAGGGCTCTCCCCGTGCATCTGGCCTGCGCTGGGTGACAAGGAGGGGACACTTGCCAGGCCACCACACTTCACCAGCTGCTTTTTAAAGCCCTCCACAGCAAAGAGCAAGAGCTGCTGCCACTTTCTATGGATTCCTCGATGCCTTCCCTTTGTTCCCGTGCATGGCAGAGGTGCAGGACATGCCCATGGATGTGGGAGTTCCTCAAAGAGAGAGCAGCTCTCTCTCTCTCTGTGTCTCTCTCTGCAATTTATAGAGTTTACCTTTTCCATTCCTTCTCCTGAAGGCTGACATTTAAAAATGTGTAATTGTGTTTATCCCTGGCAAGCTGTGAATGGCTCCCCGGGCTGGCCGTGCTTCCTGCGCCGCTGGATAAATTACACTGACAAGCCCTTATTACAAAGGGAAAAATAAGTTAATGGAAAAGCAAAGCAGAAAGAGATGCATAAAAATCCCTGAGTGGCCGAGTCAGCAGAATTGCCCCCACGTGAGAGTCATTGCCAGGGTTTAATTAAACAGAGATCGATCGTGGGGCTGAGGGGGAGCCGGGGGGGTGCACGTGCAGGCCAGGAATTGGCACTTTTGGGCTGAATTTATTTTTTTGATAGCCAGGAGTTATTGATATTTCACTGAAGGCTGCCCTGGCAGCGTGGCTCGGGGAGGGAGAGGTGCTCCCAAGCTTCTTCCCTTCCTTCCATCTCTCTGTGCATCCCAGGGATGGCTGGCAGGGATCTGGAATGCCTGGCTGCCCCTCGGGAAGAGTTTGGGTGCTGCAGAAAGGCTCTGGGAACTGCAGAGCCTGGAAATGCACCTGCCTCGAAGTATGAGCAGCAAATCTGCACAGCAGCACCGGAAAATAGGGAATCACCTTCCCAAAACAGCCCGGGATGCTTTGGGAAAAGGCATTTTGAGGTGGAGGAGCCACCCCAGGTCACTTCCGAGGAATGGTGATGTGGATATTCCAGGAGAAATACTGGCCAACACAATTTGAGGGGTGGGATCTCCAGGCCAGCACTGGAGGAGCTTCAGAGAGCTCCGATATCCCAGGAATGCTGGGAACTGCAGGAGCAAAGCTGCTCTGGATCCTGCAACCCGTCCCTGCTGGTGGCTCCATGGGGTTCCAGGGGCACAGAACTGGATCAGAGCTCCTGAAATCCTGTAGGATCCCTGGGGGATACAGGCTTGGAGGTAGGGAAAACTGGCTGGCTCTGCCTGAACTCCCTAATTCAGATCCTAAGGAAGAGCTGCTGGCTGTGGGGTTGGGAATTGCGCATTCATGGCAGATTTGGGTCCGTCCTGAAGCCCAGCTCAGTGCTTTTCCATGGCCTCTGGGATGAAATGCCAGCCATCAGTCAATATTGCAGGAGAATTGCTGCTGGGAATCCAAAGCAGCTCCTAAAAAAGTACAAAATGGCCAGGCAGAGGTGGGAATGCTCAGCGGAAAATGCCAACAGGAGCTGGGAATGTTTCCTCCCGGGACACTGGGCCCCTGCCCTGCCATTCCCCACGGGCACAGCGGGCACACGGACAGCGCCACAACGTTCTGGGAGGCATTAAGGGAAGATGTGCAGAGGGAGAGTGAGCTCCACATCCCCAGATCGATTGGAATCTTGGGAGCAGAGCAGGGAAGTTCCCAGCTGCTGGAAATTACACACAGCTCCTTTCATTTCCAGACGTTTTTCCTGCCTAATTGGAGCGAGGCGAGTGCTGGGGAAAGAGCCGGACACGAGCGCTCCGTGACTCATTCCTGAGGGAGGGAGGGAGGGACACAGGAATTGCTCTCTGGGGTACCAGTTGCACCAGTCTGCTCTAACTGGGCATAAAAGGGGGAACCTGTTATCTCCAGGCACCCACAGATGTCATTTGGATCCACAGGATGAGAAAATTCCCATTTTTTCTGTTTCAGGTGTAGCTGTGCTGCTTTTCACACCTCCCCCTCAGCAGCAGCGCCCGGGCTGGACTCCTGTGAATGTGAGCCGAGACTCAATGGAAAGGAAATAAAACCCCCAAACAAAACAAGAGGAATAATTCCTATTTCTGTGCTGCTTTCAGATCAGTCCCACAGCCCTGACATCTCCCAGCAAATGACAGAAAATCCCTTTTCCTGCAGCCTGGGCACCAATCAATACCCCACAAGCAATTTTCAGGGCTCGGCTCCCTCGTTAAGACCCAAACATTCCTGTTCCTCGGGAAGTGGGTGGCACAGTCAGTCACAGAGAGCCCAGCAGGACGCTGCCTCTGCCTGCTGCAAGCCAAGCTGGAAAGGAGGAGTCATCCAGAAAAAGCTGTTTTCCCAGCCTAGGGATGAATCCTGAATCCCAGTGACTACTGGAAAGGCTTCAGGAGAGCAGCAGGTCCCAGATGTCCTGGCACTGGCACCTTCCTGCTCCAGGAAGGGCTCACAAGTGATGGAGAGCTCATCTTGATCCCAGGGGTTCCCAAAATGTGCTTTTCCATGACCAGTGACTGCTCCTGGCAGGTTTGCTCTGCATCTTGGACGTGGCCAGAGGGGCTCCAGCATCATCACCCACCCAGCTGGCATCCCTGCAGAAATTCTGGCCCCTTCCTCAGCCCTCCGCCCGCAGAGCTGGGAGAAGACCCAGCAGGAAGAGGCACCAGGCTGGAGCAGGAGCCTGAATCTCCCATCAGGGATGGTGCTTGTGCTTTTCCAGCAAGGAAACCCCCCAGGAGCTCCTCAGGCTGCCCAAATTCCTTTCTTTTAAAGTTGCTTTGCTTAATTACTCTGGGATACATCTGAAAATACGAGTGCCAAGAGCCTTTGAAGTGCAGAGAGACTCGAGAGGGGCCGTAATCCCCTTATCCTAATCCTGATGGCCAAGATGCGTTGGCCACGCTTTCTCCTGGTCGAGGTTAGAAATCCAGAGTCTTTGTCCACTTTCCTGGGATGAGACCTGGAATCCCACTGACCTGTGTGATGTTTATGGACACCTTGGCTTAGTTGGGGCTTTTTTTTATCTCCCTAAAATCTCGTGGGAGCGCCCAGGAGGGCAGTGGGTGTTTTCCCAGCTGTTTCTGTACCAGGAGGTGGGGAAACACTCAATCCCTCTCTGGAAGTGGCTGGAGCGGGTCGGGGGCTGCATCCTGGGACATGTGGAGTTACCAGGACCCTGCGGCTCTGGGAGCGGCCAGGAGAACATTCCAAAGGCTGGGAGTTGCTGCCATCCTTCAGTCAGANAGGAAAGGAAAGGAATTCCTCTTCCACAACCAACGGGAGCAATGGGATCACCCAAAGCAGAACAAAGGAAGAGCTGAGGGAAGCACAAGGAAAAGCTGCAGGGATGGGGGTTTGCCAGAGGGGTCTGGGGGCTTCTCCAAGGGCAGGAATAAAACCAGGAATAATCAGGACGCTCAAGGCAGCCAAAGCAATGCTTTGTTCAGAGGAGGAATGTTCAAGGAGCAATGAGGTTGGGATGGGTTGGTGGGTGGAGTCCCTGTCCCTGGAGGTGTTTAAGGAAAACCTGGATGTGGCACTCGGTGCCGTGGTTTAGTTGAGAAGGTGGTGTGGGGTCAGAGGTTGGACTTGATCTCAAAGGACTTTTCCAACCTGTTTAATTCCGTGATTCTGTGATTGGAAAACTCACAGATCGGGAGGTTTGGAGGCCTCGATCTCCTGCCCCAGCACAGCTCAGCTCAAGGGAAGTGCCATCCCCGGCAGTGTTTTCCGTCTGAAATGAATCTACCAGAAACACCTGGCTCTGCTGCAAGTTCCCTCCAATCTGGCAAGAGCTGCCAAAAGTCGAGGCTGGATCGGAGCTAAGTACTTCCATCAAATTCCATAATTGCAGGATGGTGAATGAGCTGGGAAATAAAGTCAGTTGTGGAGTAACAAATAAAGTATTCACTGCAAGAGAGGTGCTCGAGCTTTCACAGCTCACAAAATGTCTTCTCTCTCTTTTTTTCCCCTTTCTTTTCCCCAAATTAAATTTTCCTTGAAATCAATGTATTCCCATGGAAATTCCTTATTACAATAAAATGCCATTGAAATGCCATTTTCCGCTGGCAATGCTCTGTTGGTTTGTTATTGACACGCTTCAATTGCTGCACTCGCAGCAGCCCCGTGCCAGCAAACACCCAGGGCACGTTCCCCTCATCCTGCACTGGCATTTGTGTCCTCACAGCTCCAGGGGCTGGAATCCGGCCTGAAGGGATTCCTCTGGAATGTCTTGATGCATCCTGGGTGCAGAAGACCCCCTCCAGATTCCTGAAGGCTCTTGTGCTGTTTCATCCAGGACCATTCCCATGAGGAATCATGTCCTGTCCCAGGCTCTTCCCACCTCAGACCCCAGGAGAGACACAAGGGCTCAATCCATCCCTCAATCCTGAGTGCAGGAGAGGCTCCAGACCTGCTGAATTCCTTCTCCAGGCGCAGGAATCCCTCATTTGACTCCCATCTCCTGCTCCTCTGGCCATGGATTTGCATCTTCTGCCTTTGCATGGCAGCCATGAGATCTCCCAGACTCTGGAGATCCCACAAGGTTGTCACCAGACTGGTTTATAGCCAGACTGGCTGGGTTTGTCCCAAAATTCCTGTGGGAATCACACGCTGGGCTCTGCAGCTTCCAGCTCCAGGCAGCTGCTCCCTGTGGTTTTTAACCCAGCAAAACCCCAGCTCCTTTGAGGGGGATCACACCACCCCCAACTCCAGCAGGAAGCCACCACTGGAAGCCCTGGAATAGCTGTGCAGGGAGGAAACATCTCCAGTGAGGTCACTGTGTCCTGTCCATGGCTGGGAGGAACTGGGGCAGCAGGTGGGACAGAGGGTCCTGTTCCTCAGGGAAAAAGGAATGGATTTAAACCAGAAAATGGGAGATTAAGATGGGATATTGGGAAGGAATTGTTCCATGGGAGGGTGGGCAGGCCCTGGCACAGGGTGCCCAGAGCAGCTGTGGCTGCCCCTGGATCCCTGGCAGTGCCCAGGGCCAGGCTGGACACTGGGGCTTGGAGCAGCCTGGGACAGTGGGAGGTGTCCCTGCCCATGGCAGGGGTGCCACTGGATGGGCTTTAAGGTCCCTTCCACCCCAAACAATTCCATGATTCCATAAAACACCTGATGGACAAATTGTCCCTCAGAGGGGCATCCACAACCTGGAGCAATGGGCTGGTGGGAGCTTTGTGTTCCCAGTGTTCCCAGTGTTCCCAGTGTTCCCAGTGTTCCCAGTGTTCCCAGTGCTCCCAGTTCCCAGGGACAGGCCAAGAGGCAACAGGCACACACGGAAATACAGGAGTCTCCTCTCATGTGAGAAGGTTTTATTGGGAAGGACCTTGAACACTTGGAGTTCACAGGTGGCCACAAGAGGTTATGTTGTTCCTGGAGATTCCCAAACTCCACCTGGATGTGGGAAACCTGCTCCAGGTGACTCTGCCTGTGCAGGGGTTGGACCAGGTGATCTCCAGGGGTTCTCCAAGCCCAGTTGCTCTGGGATTTGGGAATACTGGGCTCCTGAGCCCGTGTTTGTGGCTGCCCTCCCCAGACTCCTGATTGGAGAAAAGCTCTTCCCAACTTCCCTGTGCTTGGGAATTTATCTGGAACCATCTCAGCATTCCTTGTAGGAACTGGAGGAACATGGAGTGAGGGCATGGATCTGTTGCCATGGATCAACTGGGATAGGATGGAGCTGACCTTGCCCTCCCATCTGAGCAGGATGTTCCCTCTCCAGGTGTTTTCCTTGCTTTGCTGGAAGCATCCATGGAAGTGGAATAAAACCTCTTCTTTCCACTCAGCTCCTTAAAGCACAGCTTCCAGTTCCTTCCCAAATTAGGCTGGTGTCCATTTTGGCAGCAAATTTAATCTGAAATGCTCCTGCGAGGCTGCAGGGCTCACCCTGCCATTCCCCCTCAGCCAGGGCTCCCCAGGGATCAGGACTGAGTTGTTTATTCCCTGCAGGATTTATTCTGGAAATGCAATCCCTGTTTCCTTGGGAAGTGCTGCCGGTGCTGAGCTGTCCCAGCCTTGGGATTCAGCTGCCATCCCTAAATCCTGCAGGAACCTACCTGGGCTCCTCTGACCACACCACAGCCACCACGGCCTGGATCCAGCCCTGGGGGATTCATTCCCACACAGGCAATTTTACCCCCTTGAAGTGGTCCAAGCTAATTTTTCCTCCCCTTTTCCCATATTTCCTGATCCTCTGCTGCAGCAGCTCTTCTCCTTGGAAGATTTGGAGGGTCTTGGAGTTTGTCCTCCCAACAAACTGAGCAACTGAAAGCCAATTAAAAGCAGCTCTTTTCCATGCAGACACACTCAGCTTCAGTTTTGTCTATTTATCTTAGGCTTGGCAGTTCATTAATAGCAGAGAAAAATGTCCCACAACCAAGGCATCAGCAGCACACAGGGAGGATCCCGGGATGGGGCAGGAAAGGGGAATGAAACCAGGCACTTTGGGCCACAGGAATGCAGTTTTCCCTGGCAGGCAGCTCAGCAAACTCTTCATTGGGGTCATTTCTCTCCTGATGGAATATTTGCTGGGTTTTTTTGGATCCAGCATGATTGGTGATGAAGCAGCTCTGTTAGTCACTCGTGCCCAACCATTCCTGTGTGTTCTTATCCCAGTTTTCCTCAGGAACTGGGAATTCAGCTTCCCAGGCCCTACAGCTCCCCTTGTGCATTTGTGGGCACAGAAACGGGCTCAGGTCATTACCCGAGGGCCGGGAATAAAAGGAGTCCAAGGAAAAGGCTCCAGTGGGGAATGACTGGTTTTTATTTAACACATTACTTTTGCAAATATAGGCTCCAGCTTACTTAAGGCAAAGTTCAAGTTAATATTGATATTTGAAAGAAGCAGCACTCTCATATTAATCAGCCACCTATTAAATGTCTGTTAGGAGACAAAGCTCGTGGGCTCTGGCTCCAGACACGTTTTCAAATGGTTCAGGCTCACTTTGATCCTCTTTAATGACAGAGAGCAATTAGAAAATGGGTTCAGAAACTCTTTTCACGCACAGCTTGCATGAGTGAGGGTTTTTTTTGTAATGTTGTCAGATAATACCTCCATAACATTTCTGGGAAGCCAAAATGCCCCTCCTTGGCTCACTCTGCTCAGCAGTGTCAGCTTTGCAGCAGCCTGGAGGTGAAAAGTGTGAGGGGCTGCAGGGAGCAAAGTCCTGAGGGCTCTCCCTCAGTCTGGGATGCAGGAATCGTCCAGCAGGAGCAGGGAGGGAGCTGGGGATGTTCCCCACGGGACCTCGGGCATGGATTGCCATGGCAACCACATCCCAGGGCAGTAGGGATGGTGGGAAACCCCAAAGGCAATGGAATGGGGTCTGACACCACAGACAGGGCAGGCAGGGCATCCCACACTCCTGCCCTGCTCCAGGCTGCACATCTGGGCAGGGTTTTGGGGTGTCTGGGGTGCCAGACCCGTGGTGCTGGCTGGGGATCAGAGATGGGAAAGAACATGGGAAAAGGGGATGGAGGAGTCAAAGGGTGCAGAGCAGCATGGGCAGCTCAGTGAGGAGAAAGGTCCAGCAGAGGCTGTGGCTTCTCTGGGCAAACCCCAAATGTGCTGGAGCTGGACCCTCCTGCAGGTGCCTCAGGCTCCAGGTGGTCCCCAAAGGCACCTCTGTGGATCAAGGAGTGTCCAGGGTGAAAAATCTATGGGGGAACTCAGGCACCTGGAAAAACTTCACCCCCATCAGCCCAACCCACATCTCTCTCCTCCCCAGCAGGAGACAGAACTGCCACTCTTAGAGCACCTCATTTCTGGCAGCTACACCCTAAAAGCAACACAAAACAGGCTGGAAATGTCCCAGGGAGCCAGAGCACCCAATTTCCCCCCTTTCCCTCTCTCACACCTCTGGCTCCACATCTCCTGCCTGGCAAGAGAGGAGCTGGGCTGGTGGCAGTCTTGGGGACCAGCTGGAAAATGGGAAAACAGGAGGAAATTTTGTGGGGCTGATCACACGAGGCCCTTCTGTGTCTGTGCTGTTGAGCCCTTCCCAATTTTCTCTCTTTGAAAGTGGGAATGTTTCATTCTGTTCCATCTTGGCATCTTTGTAGTCTCAGGTTTCCTGGACTTGCTGGCTGGCTCGTTAGGGAGCAGCTAACGAGCTTTCTCTGCCCACAGTGGATGGGTGCAAAACCCATGACAAATCTGTTTTCCCAGTATTTCTCGAGGTCTGGGTTTAAATTGGTGTGAACAGAACAGAACAGATAAAGGACTTAAATAGAAATAAAGTCTCTTTGTTGAGGAGGTGTCAGGGACACCTCACCACCCCTCCCTGGGAGATTCCAGAGGTGAAAATGGTCCAGATGCTGCTGAGAAACCCCACAAATCATGTGGAGAATGGACAGAACTCTCCTGCCCTAAAAATCCATTAGATGCAGCTACATCTGCTAAAAGTACAGGAATTAAAATCCCGGGAGCCCAAATTCCATCCACACAGAAGCACCTGAATAAGAAATTTGGTTTGCAAAAACAGGGAGCGAGCCAGGGGCTCCCAATGTTCCTGTGCAGCCTCACGGCACAAAAGCTGCTCCTTTCAGCTGGCCAAATTAGCAGAGTGAAGGGAAAATTATGGTTATTAAACCCCTCTTTTACCTGAAATGCAACCTTTTATTTAGATAACAAAGACATTTTTGGATATTATGGGCACTTTCAAGTGCAGCAGCTGGAACAGTGACATCAAGAGCACAATCCCAGCATGAAAAATCAAAATATAAAAGCGACTCCCAGGTCCTCCATGCCCCTCCCAGTCGAATTAATTTAAAACCAGCTCTAATCAATCTGGACCTGACTCAGCTGCCTCTCCCAGGACTCTGTGATGGCACAGCTGGGCTGAGAGCTCCATGCTCAAATTCCATAGGCAGGAAAAGGAGATGAGTTGGAAAAATCCAATGTGGCATTTGTCAGAGGGGCCCTCTGGCCTCACCTGCTGCAACAGCAAATCAGGCCCCTGCCAGGTGCAGATTTGCAAGCCCCAGTTTTTGTGTTCCCATCCTAAAAAAGGGGGGCTCTGGGAATGCTTTTGAAGCAATTTCGGTTCACAGCTGCTCTGCTTTGCCTCTGTTTGGGTGGGAAGGACACAGGATTGCAGAATTCACAAACTTCCAGTGCCTTTGGACAAACAGGGAGATTGGAGGGGCTCCTGTGCTGAGAAAAATGGTGCAACCTCTTCAAAATCTGCAAAATGAAGGGAAGTAACATCCAGCAATGCAGACAGGTCCTTCTGTCCTTGGGGTTTCCACTCTGAGGGCTGGCCAGGCTGTGTGTCCCAAATCCCACAGCCCAGGCTGTTTGTGGGGTTTGCTGCCCTTCAGGTCCAATGGGACCATGCAGGGACAGTGGGACAATGCAGGGACAGTGGGACAATGCAGGGATGGTGCCCTCTCCACCTGCAAACCCAAACATTCCCTGCTCCTTTCCCTGCTTTGATCCCCTCTGCTCCTTCCCAGGATGGGAGTTGTGGACTGGGGCTCTGATGAGTGTCCCCGAGCTGGGGACACACCCTCACCAAGGGCTGAATTTGGGTCTTAGCCTGAAGTTCTCACCTGAGTTTTTGAGAGAGGAGGAGCCCAACCACGAGGAATTCTCATGTCAGCCTCCAAAAGCAGCCTCCCAGATACCCAACCAAAAGGGGTTTTTATGGATCCTGATGCTCCTCATGCCACTCAGAGATGTCCAAGTGACAGGAAACAGCCTCAGGCTGGGCCAGGGCAGGCTCAGGCTGGACATCAGCAGGAATTTCCCCATGGAAAGGGTGCTCAGGGGCTGGAAGTGCCCAGGGAGGTTTGGAGTGCCCATCCCTGGAGGTGTCCAAGGAAGGGCTGGAGGTGTCACTCAGTGCCCTGGGCTGGGGACAAGGTGGGGATGGGGCACAGCTGGGACTCCATGGGCTGGGAGAGCTTTTCCAGCCTCAGAGATTCCACGATTTTTATGTGCACAACGTTGTCAGTGGCGTGAATCCATCTTTCCAGGATGCTGCATCCTTGGGAAGGTCTGGCAGTTTTTCCCACATCCACGGAGTTAAAAACTGCAGCAGACCCCTGGTGACCTGCAGAGGCCACAGGCACCAGGGCTGTCCCCAGCACTGCAGGTGCTCCTCTCTGTAACACGGGAGTTAACAGAGTGATTTCTCCAGGCTGGCGTTCCACACCTGCAGCGCAGGGAGGGACACGGCTCTGGGAGCTGGGCCTGTCCCCTGGAAGGTTCTGGGATCAGGTGACGGGCAGGTGCAAAGCACAGCCAGGGCATGGGGGGCTCCTGAGCTCTGCAGCCATCCCACAAGGAATTAGGAACACCAAAATCTCCCTGAGGGTTTCTTCTCTCCCATCTAAGCCTGGGCAGGACCAAGCCCAGCATGACAAACCCCAAAGTGGGAGCTGCACTTTGGGAAGTGTCCTACAGGAAGGAGAGCATTACAGACAGGTTATTGTCAGCAGCACGGGGTTATCCCAGCACAGATCCTGCAGGAGTGGGGGACAGAACCCTCTGGGAATGTGTTTGATAGCAGAAGAGCCCTGTGATGCTCTCAGTCACCAGCAGCAGGGAGGGGAAGGTCTCCCAGGTGACACCACTGCCCTCATCTCCTCATGCCCAGAGCTTTGCCTTTCACCAAAAGCTTTTGGGGAGCTGGAAGTGCCACGTTTTCCCCCTGCCCCTCCCTGGAGCTGCAGGAATGGGAACGAGCCCCCAAGGCTATGCTGTGGGCCCCTCCTGGGTGGCACTGCTGGCTCCAGGCCCTGCTTGCACCAGGGAGGTGCTGTCCAGGAGGGAGGGAAGTGTCCCGTGTGAAGGTGAGTGAGCGTTTAAGCCCCGTTTAAAGCTGTGTAAGACCTTAAACCCTCGGTGTCACCCAAGGGCTTAAAGGCCTTAAGACTGCAGTGAGTCCTGAGGCAGAGTTAAAGCAGCTTAAGCCTCTTTCAGCCTCCTGCTCCTTGAAGGGCAGTCCCACAGCATCCCAAGGGCTCCTGCTTTAAAGGTCTCCCAAACTCAGGCTCTCAGTGAGTGGGACTTTCTTCCCAGGCTGCTCCAAAGTCTCCTGTTCCATCCTGGCTGGGCTCAGTGCAGGAGCTCTATCCTTCCTTCCCCAGGGAAGGATATCACCCTCCCAGGGAGCAATTCCTTCCCAACAGCCCATCTAAATCTCTCCTCCTCCATCTTAAAGCCATTCCCTGTGTCCTGTCCCTCCATCCCGTGTCCCCAGTCCCTCTCCAGCTCTCCTGGAGCCCCTTTAGGCCCTGGCAGGGGCTCTGAGCTCTCCCTGGAGCTTCTCCTGTCCAGGTGAGCACCCCCAGCTCTCCCAGCCTGGCTCCAGAGGGGCTCCAGCCCTGGGAGCATCTCCATGGCCTCGTCTGGAAGCACCCTGGGGTGGTGCTGGCTCATCACACGGTGTCACCAGACACTGTGAGGGGTCACCAGGTTTAAGAGGAGAGGTTTCTGGAGCTGGTTTTCCCCTTTTCCTCGGCTGTGGGTTGAAGGAGCAAGCCCTGGGATGCTGCAGGATAAAGACAGAGGATTCTCCAGCTGGCACAGCCCCAGAAATCCGGCCTGGACAAGGGCAGGAAGGGCAGGAGGGGCTGGCAGAGGACTGTGCCCTCTGCAAACACCCCTGTCCTGATCCACACGGCTTCTCAGAGCCCACAAAGCCCCGTCCTGTGGCACTCTGTGAAGATACCGGCTGCACATCCCTGCTTTAAGCCCCTACAGCAACTTAAACTGGCTCTAACGTTAAGCCTTTGGAGTATTTTAAACTGCTTAGGCTGCTCAAAAGACCGGCTTAATCTTAAACTGCAGAGCAGCTGCTTAAACAGTTTAAGCTGCTCTCAAAGCTGGCAGGAACACGGGGTTGGAGCCGTGCTTAGCCCTGGCTGTTGACTGAAGCTCGGGGCTGGCCCTGTCACACCCAAAGTGACACCAGAGCTGTTCTCCTCAACAGACCTCGCAGAATCCAGGGGGAAAAAGGACCTTTTGTTGTCCCTTGGCAGCAGCTCCAGGTGTGCTCATCCTTCCCTCAGCGCCCCGGGGACAGGGAGGGCTCCAGGCACACCGGCCCCAGCCGGGGAGGGCAGCTGGGAATGGTCCCCTGGTCTCTGTTTGGTCATTTCCACCGGAGTTTTGCAGGGAAAAGAGCTCCGGAGTTGGATTATTAACGGTGCTCTCCTGAACAACCCAGCAGGAGGGAAGGTGGGCACCTTTGTCTCCCTGAAATGTGGAAGTGTTGTAATCTCCAGCTCCATCCCCGAACAGGATGAAGTCACATCCAAACCTTCCATGAGCCACCTCAGTCCTGTGGATCTCTCCCCCAACAGGCTCATTTTCTCCCACTCTCCCAGAGAAATCCCACTGTTTGTCTGGGGTTTATTAAATACACTCTGATTTTACAATTTCTTTGTTTTTTCTCTATTTACACCCATGATGCAGCCAAGGACTTGTGCATTGGCTCGGGAAAAGGAAGGAATTCTCCCTGGTGACCTGCCCAGGTTTGAGAAAATGGCTAAATGCTGCCCAAAATAAAAATTCTATCAGGCTCAGCTGATGCTTTGCCTCATGGATGAATTCACTTCATACATTGGTGATGATGTGGGCCTTTCACATGAAATTCTCAGTTTTCACATCATCACAATAGTGAAAAACACCAAAACCACAGAATTACCTTCCCAGTTGTGCCAAGCACGGATGGGAGGCTGTAAACCCCCACCTTGTGCTGTAATTTTCCCCTCTGGAATATTTAACATTGATATGCCTGGATGTGGCTGTTCATAGCAGAGACTGCACAAGTTTCAAAGGGATTTGCATCTTTTCCTCCGTGTGTGACTTTGACAACCTGTGAGGGCACAATCTGTAACTATTTTGACAGATTTCTCACACAGGGAGTTGAAATGGAAGGTACCTGTTGGTTTGTTTCCCTAACTGATGTCATTCCAGGCCTGCTCCTCCTGCTGAGGCTGTCACCTGGAGGGTCCCTGTGCTCCTGCAGCATTACCCATTTCCTAATAATTCCTTGGAATATCACTGTAGGATCATGGAATGGGCTGGGCTGGAAGGGACCTTAAGAATCATTTAGTTCCAAACCCCTTGCCATGAGCAGGGACACCTTCCACCATCCCAGGCTGCTCCAAGCCCTGCCCTGGCCTTGGGCACTGCCAGGGATCCAGGGGCAGCCACAGCTTCTGTGGGAAATCTGTTCCAGGGTCTCCTCACCCTCCCAGGGAACAATTCCTTCCCAATAGCCCATCTAAATCTCTCCTCCTTCATCTTAAAGCCATTCCCTGTGTCCTGTCCCTCCAGCCCTTGTCCCCAGTCCCTCTCCAGCCCTCCCGGAGCCCCTTTAGGGGCTCTGAGCTCTCCCTGGAGCTTCTCCTGTCCAGGTGAGCACCCCCAGCTCTCCCAGCCTGGCTCCAGAGGGGTTCCAGCCCTGGGAGCATCTCCATGGCCTCCTCTGGACTCACCAACAGCTCCACACTGTCCTTCCTGTGCTGGAAGCACCCTGGGGTGGTGCTGGCTCGTCACACGGTGTCACCAGACACTGTGAGAGGTCACCATGTCCCCACTGCTGAGAGGAATTGTCCCACACAGCAAAGGTTGCCAAACGCTGCCGGGCGCGGGGAATGCGGCATCCGCGGCGTGACAGCGGGCAGGGAGTGCAGGCCTGTCCCTGGCAGCGTCCAAAGCTGCTTCCCAGAGCCTTGATGAGATGGGAAAATCTAAAAATAGGGCTCGGGATGTGCGGGGAGGCCTGGAGGTGCTGGAGGAAAGGCCACGAGTGTCCCTGGTGCTGCTGAGAGCTCGGCACGGATCCCGCCCGGCGGCCCGCGGCCCTGCCGGCCCTCACATCCATCCTGTTTGCACACAGAGGGGCCGTGCCTGGCGGGAATTCAGGGATTTTCTGCCCCATGGAGACCCCACCTGCCAGACCCACAGCCCCGGCACGGCCTCGTCCCTCCCTGCCTGTCCTCCGGGAGCTCTCCCTGCTGCACCAGGAGCGGCCGGGACTCAGGAACTCGCTCCTGCTTTTCTGGCTCGGGAATGGTGATCATTTATTGATCCCCTGCGTTGTGCAAGCCTCGGGACACTGCTGGAGCCTCTCGGGCTCGGGAGGGAGCGGCTGGGGCCCGGCACGGCAGCGGTGGCTGCAGGGGCGGAGAAAAAACCGTCCCGGCCGAGAGGCAAAGAGCGGCTCTGCTGGCTGTGGGCACGGAGCAGCGGCAGAATTCCTGGGTCAGCAGCCTGGATTGTGTGGGGATGACCCACAGGGATATGGGGATGACCCACAGGGATGTATGGGGATGGCCCTCAGGGATGTGTGGGGATGACCCACAGGGATACGGGGATGAGCTACAGGGATGTGTGGGAATGGCTCTCAGGGGTGTTGGGGATGACCCTCAGGGATGTGTGGGGATGACCCTCAGGGGTGTTGGGGATAACCCTCAGGGGTGTGTGGGGATGGCCCTCAGGGGTGTGTCAGGATGACCCTCAGGGCTGTGTGGGGATGACCCTCAGGGCTGTGTGGGGATGACCCTCAGGGTGTTGGGGATCACCCTCAGGGGTGTTGGGGATCACCCTCAGGGTGTTGGGGATGACAGCCGTTCCCGAGGCTGGGAGCAGGGCCCTTGGGAAGCACCCCGGGCTCCTGTGGCACACTGCAGAGCATCATTCCAGCAGCATCATTCCAACCCCATCTACACCATTCCCAGCTCCTGGACACACCCAGCCTGCCCACTCTGTGCTTTCCCTCCCTGGCCACTCACACCTGGATTTAAGTCAGTACCAAAGGTTAAAGCAAGACGTTCTCTTGAACAGAAGGAAATTCTTCCCTGTGAGGGTGGTGAGGCCCTGAAGGAGCCAGGAAAAAAGATGAAGAGAGACAATTGACAAGGGCCTGGAGTGCCAGGACACAGGGAATGGCTTCCCACTGCCAGAGGGCAGGGCTGGACGGGAGATTGGGCAAGAATTGTTCCCTGTGTGGGTGCTGAGGCCCTGGCACAGGGTGCCCAGAGCAGCTGTGGCTGCCCCTGGATCCCTGGCAGTGTCCAGGCCAGATTGGATGGGGCTTGGAGCAGCCTGGGACAGTGGGAGGTGTCCCTGCCCATGGCAGGGGGTGGGATGAGATGATCTTTAAGGTCCTTCCAGCCCAGGCCATCCCATAACTCCATCAGGAGCACGAGCTGGCTCTGTCACCCCTGAGCCACCTTCCCTGCCAGCAGCACGTCCTTGCCTGGGCCCAGCTCCGGCGTCTGAGCAGCACAGAGACAATGTCCTCCCCTAACTGGGTTAGAGGAGATTGGATTAGCAATTTCTGAGTTAGTAAAAGTCTAAGGATGGCAGATAAAACAAAGTGTGACAGCCTAAGCAGCCCCTGTCAGCGGGGATTGATCACAGCGCTAATGGCCAGCGACAGGCACACATTAATAACACAATAACCCAGCTCGGGATATTGGCACTATCACAACCCTTTAACCTGGCAATAACTCATGGGGAAAATGCTCCCAATGGCAGAGCCAACATGGCTGTGCTGCTGCTTCCCCCTCCCACCTGCTGGAATTCCAGGGGGTCACCAGCTCTGCCGGCCGGGCAGGTGCCAGGCCCCCCTGACACCCCAGGGTCCCATGGCAGGCAGGGATTTACACCTGGATGCCCCTTCGTGGTGTGGCAGAGCTCAGGGAGGGAGTAGGGGAGGTGCAGGGATGATTCCAGAGTGGTTGCAGGGAGGAACAGGGAATGGGGAATATCAGGAGTCAGGGAAGGTGGGGCTTCGAGCTCAGAGCACTCAGTGAAGGTGTCTGAGAGAACTGGACAGCAGGTGATTGTGGGGGAATTTGGGGTTTTTTTCCAAGATATTCTGAATTTTAGTCACATAAACCATTCCCAGTTTACCTGGAAACCTCCTGCTTCTACTCCAAGCTATGGCGGGAGAAGAGACACTGGGGAAATAATAACAATAATAAAAAAATTTATAAAAATCAGGACTGTTCAGAAAATTAAAAACTGAACTGCAGACTGAGTTTTTTGAAAAATGTAACTGAAAATTTGGGGAGAGGTGAAAAAATTAAAGCCTGTGTTAAGGCAGAGAGCAACCCCTGATTTCCAAAGGCTTTTCCAGAGGCTGCTCGATGTCACAGAGCATGGAGAGGGAGGAGAGGTGGAGAAATATCCCTGCTGTTTCTCCACCCCCGAGCAGGAGCAGGCTCTGCTCTGGCTCCCTCCCAGCACTTCCATCTCTTGGCTGAGCTCGGCAGAGCAACGCTGAGAGCAACCACTTCCAGGGATTCAAAGGGCAGCAAATCCCAAGTGAGAGCAGGGCTGCAGCACTGGGATCTGCAGAAGAGCCCTTCCCTTNGCTGAGCTTCCCCCATGTCAGCCTTTCCCGTGGACGCAGCTGTCCTTGGCTTTGGCTCAGACAATCCTGGGAATGTCCATGTGTGCCAGCCATGGAGCAGGAGGTGCTGGGAAAGGAGAGAGGCCTGTGCCACAGTGCAGGGATCAGTGTCCTGCCCTGTTCCCAGTGTTCCCTGCATCCCCTCATCCATCCCTTCCAGGAAAAATGGGGGATTAACCCACTCCTGCTGTGCCAAATAATTCAATTTAAGGGCACAGAAGCCCCCCCGGCTGTTACAAAGGTCATTAATTCCAGCATGGATTGCTCTGCTCCACCTCCCAGTCCACGGTTGAGGTGCTGCTCTGACCTTTCTCTCAGTGGTGACCACTTGTTGCCCAAAACATCAAGTCAGGGACTGTCAAGAGGAAAATTTGAGAGGCTGGGGGTGTTATTTAGGGGTGCAGGGACATGGCAGTGTCCCAGAAAAATACAACTCCCTCCATCCCCTCCTCAGCACAGGTCCCTTCAGGAGACAGGCAAATTCCTTCTTTCCCAAGGGGTTCCTGCCACCTGCTGCCCCCAGCCCCCCTCTCTTTGGGGCAGAAGCCTAAAGAAAATATTAAAAAAAATAAAAACACCCCCCAAAACCAAACCAAACCAAAACAAAAAAACCCCAAAAAACCAACCAAACAAAGCAAAACAAACAACCCCAAAAGCTGGAAATGCATTGTAGCTTTGGAGGATCCCCTGACTAATTCGTTTGGGAGCTGAGGGAGCTGATCACAACCAGCCTGGCCTGCACAATCAAACTCCTGAAAGATTTGCTGCCCAATGGGCATTTCCTGGGTAAGGAGCGAGGCCGGGAGAGGCTGGCAGCCAGAACATCCCGCTGATCCCGTTATCCAGCACTTGTCCCACCAGCGCTGCCCCAGCCAGGGCTGTGCTGCAGCAGTGCATGCCAGGGCCACGCATCCATCAGCAGTGCAGAAGGGAGGGCTCAGCTTGTTGGGCTTCATTAGAATAATGAAGCTGTGAGTGCGATAGGAGGAGGGTGGGAATGCTGCGGCTGTAATTGGCAGGGCTCGCGGGAGCTGGCGGCTGGCAGCCATATGGAAGCAGCAAAGTGAGGGGAGTGAGTGACAGCCCGAACCTGTGGCGCTCTCATTAATTCCAACAGCAGAGCCGTGATGGATGTGGCAGCTCCCTGCTGCTCCGCGGCTCCGGCGCCTCGTTCCAGCGAGCTGCTGCCGCTCCTGCTGCAGCCAGGGCCGGGAACGGAGCAGGGAGAGGGGGGAATGCGGAAAAGAGGGAAGGAGAGGGAGAGGAGGAATAGGAAAAGGTCGTGGGGCAATATAGGCATGTGTTCTTATCCATATGATCCAGGCTCAGTTCAGGCTTTCGCTCCAGAGTCACATTTTCCACCCCGGATTGGCTCCCTACTGCCAGAGCCCCCAGCACCTGGCTCTGGTCCTGCTGGTGCCCTTGGCTGTTTTTCCAGGCTCCAGGCAAGGTGGCAGGGCCAGGCTGTGCCCTTGGTCCCTCTGCCAAGGATGGGCTTCACCTGCTGAGGGGCAGCGCAGTGACACCCCTCAGTGTCCCCAGGCCAGGCTGGCCCTGCTGTGTCCCAGCTGCGGGATCTACAGAGACACCACGAGTTTGCTGTTGATCCTGAATCTGAACAGGAGACACTCTCCCTCTCTCCCACCTTCCAGGATTCACAGTGGGATGTGACCCATGGCTCAAACCCCTTTCTTGTTCTATCCCAAAACTTCTGCCAGGATCCCACGGGAATTACGGCATTCCCAGCACTCCATGCAGAGCCAACTGAGCACGTTTAGCTTGATCTTCCTGCAGGGCTTCCACCTTTTCTTCAGCACCAGCCACATCCAAACAGGACCAGTCCATGAGGGATTCCAGCCAGAGGCAGCTCCCTCATGGATAAGAGGTGGATAATAACATGGGAATGTGGGACATTCCCACATTCCTTGTGCTCCCTGGAGGAGGGGGGACCATGCCTGTGCTCAGGGAGAGGTGTCTGCAGGATCCGGCCTGTGGCAGGAAGCTGTGGGAGCAGGGAGCACAGCTGGGAAGAGTTTGGATCACATTTCTGAGCACCATTCCCAGGGACGGGATTGGGAAGTGTCAGCTGGAGCAATCACCCACGGATGGGCAGGGATGGTGATGGACAAACCCTGTGTAATTCCTACTCTGCCTGGCCCAGGAATTTGTAACTTTTTCCATTGGAGCAGCCAATTATTGTAGTTCTCCAGGAGCCAGGTTTAATGTCTGAATGTCCTTTTCCCTCTCTTGAGGGAAGGGAGAAGTTCTGGGCAGCTCCACCTCAGAGCTGTGTCTCAGTGGGTGCCTGGGCACAGCATCCAAGCAGTTTTCCTTCATGGAGAGAGTCGTGGCCGTGGGAAGTTGTGGGACAGACTGGGAGAGCCCTGCCTGTGCCACCATGAGCTGCTGCTTCACCCAGCACTGCCTGAATCCAGATTTTCCTCCCTCCCTCGGAGGGAAGCAGCTTCCCGTGGAGGGGAATGGGGGATGAAGTGCCAGGGTGAGAACTCATTTGGGTGGGGCTATCAAGACTCCTTGGTTTGCCCCGTTGCCTCCATGAAGGAGTGTGCAAAATGAAGGATTGAGTGTGCAGAGCAAAACTCCAGCTTTGCCCTCTCCAGATATTCCCAGTGGGGAGAAGCTGAGGTGATGCCTCACTCCAGGGCTGGCTCCCACACACTGCAAAGCTAACAGGGAAAAATAGGGAGTCTCTTTCTCTGGGCCACTCCACTGAAAGCACGAGGCTGCTCCACTCATTTGAAGCAAGAAAAGCAAAACGAGGAAGGAAAAATTGGGTTTTATTATAGAGCTCCAGGTGCAGAGTTCCTCCAGCAGGAAAACAAGGACCAGTCAGAGCAGCCAGGAGCTTTGTCGCCTGTACAGTCATTTTTCAGTGGGTATTCATGCTGGAGACCATCAGGTAAAGGATCCCAGAATAACAAATCCCCTTTGCAGACTCCACCGTGAGGAGGAGGTTTCTCAGCAACTGGTGCCTCCCACACTGCGGCTCTTCCCAGAGTGGGACGAGGCTTTTGCTCCTCAGGATGCTGAGATTTCCAGGATCCCTCCTCAGTGTCCCGGTGCTATCTGGGCATGCCAATGGCAAGGGCTACCACCCAACTGCAGCAAAGCACACAGGAGGTGCCAGGCTGACCCTGCTGTCACAGTGTGTGCGGGGAGCCACAAAGCCACAGCAAGGGACCCAAATTCCCACTGAGTTTGGGTGGAGCATCAATCCCCACCAGTTTGCTCCTCAATGAATGGATCCTGGAGGTGTTGCCAGCTGAGGCTGCCCTCAGGCCGTGCCTGTGCAGTGTGTCAGGGCAGCCACAGCCCCCTCCTCTGGGATCTGTCCCTGGAGTGAGGGATGTGCCGTGTCCAGCCCTCAGCGATCCCTGTGGGTCTGAGCAGGGCCCTGAGCCCCCAGCTGGCCCTGCTGGGACCGGTGGGAGGCCGGGCTGTCCCTGTGGTGGCCCCAGTTTGGCCCCAAAGGCAGCACACAGGCCTGGCTCATCCAGAGCCCTTCAGATCCCTCTGGGAGCTGCAGGCTGGAGGTGCAGGAGGTGCTGGAGCCTCACGGGAAAAGCATGGCACAAATCCCAGGGCTGAGCAGCTCCAGCAGAAAGCAGCTCTGATCCTGGACAGGAGCTTTGCTTTGGAAGAGCAGCAAAGAAATTAATTAGAAGGATGTGCCAGCAGTCAAACACAGCAACCCTGTCAGCTTTTCCCACACATTTCCCTTCCTAAAGGTGTTTCCAGGGGCTGAAATGCAGAATTAAGCTGGCTGCAAGGCAGTGGTGCTGTTTCCAAGGCTCTGGCTGCGCAGCTCTGCAGAGCCGACCTGTCTTTGAGCTGCTGGAGCTGAGCAGATGAGAGGAGTGCTGCTGCCTCGGTCTCTGGAGCTTCACGGGTCCTGCATGGGTGGTAGACAGTAGAAGGCAGCATTTGTTGAGTAGTCAGGAGGAGAGAAATGACTACATGACGGCCCCTGATTTGTCCTCTGTGGCCATCCCAGCGTTTCCAGCCCTCCCGAGCCAGCAGCAGAGTGATGGGGAGTGGGGATGTGCAGGGAAGGGCTGGCTGCTGATGGCTGGGATGCTCTGAGCTCCCTCTGTGGGGCTGGAGGGGATCTCAGGGCTCGTGGGCAGGGGGCAAAGAGCCCAGCACTCATGGTGGCCACCGGAATAATGAGGCAGAACACTGAGGGTGTCCCCAGAATCCCGGGTGCTGACCCACTGCAAACCCCACGGGCCTGGGGGTGTCCCCCATGTGGCTGCAGGCTTGGAATGTGCCTCAGGGTGAGAGGGAACGGCCTCAGGCTGGGCCAGGGCAGGCTCAGGCTGGACATCAGCAGGAATTTCTCCATGGAAAGGGTGCTCAGGGGCTGGGAGGGGCTGCCCAGGGAGGTTTGGAGTGCCCATCCCTGGAGGTGTCCAAGGAAGGGCTGGAGGTGTCACTCAGTGCTCTGGGCTGGGGACAAGGGGATGACTTGATGATCCTGGAAATGTTTTCCACCCTCGGTGATCCCGTGACTCTCCAAGGGGGATCAGATCTGGTGGCCAAGCTCAGGCCCCTCTCTCTGGGGTGGGGATGGGCAGGAGGAGGCAGCAGCTCCTCCAAACCCTCAGTGAAGCTGCTGGGTGCCAGCACTGAGCTGAGCTGGGGATTTGACCCCTCCCTCACCTTTTCCACCTGCTTTGCCACAAAATGGATGGAGAAGCAGCTCCAGTGCTGCAGCTGGGCCTCAGCTGGGAGCTGCCACCAGCAAAGCAGAGCAGCTCCTGAAGTGCTGCTGGAATTCCCAGATGAATTCCCTGCTCCCATCCCTGTGCATCCATGGAGTGAAGCACTTCCCTGGAAATCCTGACTCCTGCTCCAGTGTCCCACGCCAGAGGTGGCACTGGACGTGGTGGCAGAGCACACACGCCCTGCAGGCAGGGGACAGGCAGGGGAAGCAGCTCCTGGGAATTCAGCCTGCACAAGGCTGGGATAGCAGGAACAGGGTTGGCGTGGCTGAAGCACCCAGGGATCCTATCCGGAAAGTCCTGGATCCGTGGGAATTCTTCTCAAGGACACCTTCCTCTACCAAAATGTTGTCACCTGACCAATGTGACCAGGACACAGTTTGCATTTCCTGAGCAGTACTGGCACAGCGGGGTCATTTTCCATTTTCCACTGTGCTGCTGAACATCCTTCTCCTCCCCACCACTTGTGCCCAGAACAGGATCATTTTTCCTGCTTTGAGGGCTTCCACACCCAGATGTTCAGAGCTGGTGATGCCTTTGCTGCAGCATAGCAGAGAAGAGCTCCGAGAAGGGTCGTGCTGGGCTGCAGAGCTGATCAGGGAGCTTGGATCAGGGTTTTCAGGGTGGGCCAGGCCAAGAAATCCTACTAAACCCAAGCAGGGCAAGCATCACCACCTGCCTGAGCCTCTCCCAGCATTTCCTCCAGGCTCAGCATCCCACCGTGCTGTGATCATCTCTTCTGCAGGCGCTGAAGGGGTTTTTCACTTTAAAGCTTTCCTCTTCTCAGTCTGGGGCTTTATGAACCTCCCTCAGTGTGCAGGATAACTCTGTGCTCCCAGCATGGTCTGCCTGCTCAGCCGGCCCTGCTTGCTGGCTGGATTAATGCCGGGGTGAATTTGGGAATGGGGACACTCCCCTCAGCCAGGAGCTGCTGGATGATCCCTCTGGGGCTTCATGATGTTCCCTAATTCCGACCTGGGAATGTTTTGACTGCAAACAAGCCGGGTGATGTGGATCTGCTTCTTAATCACATCCGACTCCTCAGGTTTCCGAGGCGAGCGCTCATAAGTTCAAAATTCCTGTCTGAAACACACGCTGCTGCATCTCTGTGTGGAAAACATTCCTGTTGGCAGGCTCTGCAGGAGTGCTCGGAGAGAACAAATATCAAAGTGTGACAAGCAGGGCTGATTACAAATAGCAGGAACATTTGCAGAGCACTGCAGAGCCAGGCCCACGCAAGAGGCTCCTCGGCAGCGGAGCCCGGCTGCTCCCCAGGGATTGTCCGGCTCCCGGGGCTGCTGCCCATGAGCTGGTTCTCCAAGGCAGGGAAAATCACCTCAGAGGGTGGCACAAAGGGATGGGGCAGAAATATGCACCAGCAGATATTAATGAGGAAGAGGAGTTTGGGTCTCGCTGCAGCCTCACAGAGGGATGGATGTGCAGGAGTTGTTCTTGTGCTGCCTTTTTAAAGCTGGAACAGGTTCAACAACCTTTTCCCATCAGAGCTGCAGAACCTGCTCCAGCACTGCAAATCCCACCTCAAAACACCCCAACTTGTTCCTACAACAAAAGAACCCCGCTTTTGGTCGTGTTTCTGGCCACATTTGCATGCTGAGGTTTGATATCTCTGCAAAGAGTGTTTGCATCCACAACAGGCTACTTGTGAGGGTCTGGCCTTCCTTGCATCATTTCCAGGAGGGTTTTATGGGAATGGTGAGGTAATCCAGAGAATTTCTCCCAGGATGTCAGGGATTCAGTGGTGATGCAGTCCCAGCACCCCAGCCTGCTGGCAGTTGGTGTTCTTGATATCACAGAAATGTTCATGGACAATTTTCAGGGTCTGCATTGTGCCATCTGTCAGAGCAGCACTGGGAGGTTTTAATTATGGTTTACACTCTGTCTTCAAGCACCTGGATTCGTTTTTTCCTCCTGTCAATTATTGATGGGGATTTGCTAAAAAGTGCCTTAATTCCCCTTTGTGCTCTTCCCCTGCAGCAGCTGGGCCAGGAGCAGAGATGGGAAGGGGTCGAAGTGTGCGAGAGGTGAGGACACTTCCTGCTCAGCCACCTCCCAGTGTGGGGGCAATTCCCTGACCATTCCCAGGTTTATTTTTGGAATAATTTTCCTAGGGACTTACTCAGGTGAGTGATTAGTGAGGGAAAAGAGACCAGAGCAGCTTCCCAATGAGGAGGGAGATCTGCATGGGGAATTCTGCCCCTGTGCCCCTGTGCTCAGGTGAGACCCCACCTGCAGAGCTGCCCCAGCCCCAGGGCCCAGCACAGGAAGGACCTGGAGCTGCTGGAGCCAGGCCAGAGGAGGCACCAGGATGGGCAGAGGGATGGAGCAGCTCTGCTGGCAGGAAAGGCTGGGAGAGCTGGGATTGTTCACCTGGACAGGAGAAGCTTTGGGCTGAGCTCAGGGTGGCCTTGCAGGGCCTGAAGGAGCTGCAGGAAACCTGGAGAGAGACAATTTCCAAGGGCTGGAGGGACAGGACACAGGGAATGGCTTCCCACTGCCAGAGGGCAGGGCTGGGTGGGAGATTGGGCAGGAATTGTTCCCTGGCAGGGTGGGCAGGCCCTGGCACAGGGTGCCCAGAGCAGCTGTGGCTGCCCCTGGATCCCTGGCAGTGCCCAAGGCCAGGCTGGACACTGGGGCTTGGAGCAGCCTGGGACAGTGGGAGGTGTCCCTGTCCATGGCAGGAGATGGGATGGGCTTTAAGGTCCCTTCCAATTCAAACCAAACCACTCCACGATTCCATGAAATCCCCCCTGAGCTGGTGACTGCTGTCCCCAGGCTGGGCTGGGTGACAGAACACGGAAATCTCAGAGTGAGGGTGGCAGGGCTCACACAGAACCTGCTGTCCTCACCTTCCAGCGACTCCTCCAACCCCAGAACACAGCTCTGGAGTGCAGCATTCCATGCCCAGCACCCTGCAGGCCTCCTGGAGCGAAGGTGTGGCCTCCACCACTCCCAGAGAAACCCAGTATATCTGATTTTCCAAACTCGGTTCTCTCCAATGGAAGCGGTGCCCGTGAAACAATGAGGGCACAGCCCCAAAAGGGGAGGGAGCAGCGAGCTGCCAGCTCCCCCTGCATCCACCAGCCCGCCGTTTCCAGGAGGAATCACTTGCCAATACATATGGTGTTGTGTGGATGGGAAATGTCACGGAACATAACGTCCTGATATGTTTAAAAATAAATCGCTGGGACGGCTGAAAAAATAAATGAGTGAAGGGAGGGGACTTGTGGCGGCTTCTGCTGGGGATTAGTTTTGTCATTTGGTTTGGGGAGAGCTCCATTCAGGTGTCAGAGCCGGTGTTGGTTTGATAAACTGGGGGGTTTGGCTCCGTCTCTGAGGAGTGCTGGGGAACGAGGTCAGTTTCTTAATTAATTTATGCAAATTGCTGCTTCCTTCTCCTCTGTCTGAGCGTTAGTGACACCTGTCTTATCTCCTCACAGCTAATTGCAGGGAACAAACGGGGAAGCACGGGCAGGATTTGGGAATGGCACCAGCAGGAGCGATGGAACTTCCAAAAACAACCCAGAGAGCTGCAAAATTATCATCGTGATTATTGGTTATTGATTATTGGTTGTTCTTTACATTCTGTAAAGCACAGACCACAGCACTTACTGGGCTCCCACTCCATGCATGGAGCAGGAATGTCCTCACAGGAGTCTGGAGCATCAGGATGAGCTCCTGGCTGGATGTCACGCTTGGAAAATCCACCCCAAATCCCCTTCCCGGGTCTCCTCCGTGTCCCTTCACCTCTCCCTCCCTGTATGATCCTCCCAAATCCAGAATTCGCCTTCCAAGGGAGTTGGATCTTTAAGGTTCCCTCCAAGCCAAACAATTCCACAGTTCTTTGATTCCAGCTTCCCTGAGCCTCCCGGTGTGGTGGGAGCTGTCCCTGCTCACTGGGGTTGGACTGGGTGGCTTTGAAGGTTCCCCCCAACCAAATTATCCTGGGATTTATCCGTAGAACTGGGCTGGAAATTTAGGGATTCATTAATACAGACCAAGGAGCTGGAAGAAGATCTCCAGCCTGGGAATTGTGTTTGGGAGAGGACAGAGAGAAGGACGGGGTGCCCTGGGATGGGCAGGTGGCACCTGGGTGACTTCCAGCCTGCACCTGGCAGTGAAATAATAACGATTTTAAAATACTGCCAATTCCTGCCCCAGAGGGATGGGAATAGGGAAAACGGGCTGGGAAAAGGCTGCAGTCACTGCAATAGGAATGCTGCACCCCAAAGTTTCTCCCATCCTTCTCCCATCCCATTTATGGGTTATTTGGGGAAGAGAAAGTCTTCAAGATTCCTAAAAAATCCCCCGCCTTCATTTTGTTTGTAATAGTCCATGTAGCTTTTTTAAATTTTATTTTTTAAGGAATTTCCCCTGGTGTTGATGAAGGCACAAGGAAGAGACCAGAGCTGGGACAGCAGGAAAAAATCCCAGCAGAGGGAAGGGAGTTGAGGGAATGTTGGTGCAGCTGCATCAAGGCACCTGCTTGGTCTCAATGCCAGTTTTTGGGGTTTTCTGATCATTTCACCACCCAGGCAGGACAAACGGGACCAGCTCAAGCTGGGCCCACGCAGACATCCCAGGAGAATCCTGTCTTCCTGGTGGAAGATGCTCCAGAACCAGTCAGCACATGGCAAATGCCTATTTCCGGGATAATTTATCACAATTTCCCTTGGATCTTTTGATTCTTTTGGGAGAGATTAAAAATACAGGTTTCATTTAATAAAATCAACATGACTTGGGCCCAAAATTCCAGGGTTCTGCATGAAAAAAAAAAATCCAGATTTTAAAACAGTTCTAGGTTGCTTGTGTGGGTTTTGTGGTGTTTTTCCTGAAGAAAACCTGTCTTGTTCAAAACTCCAAAGACTCCAGCATTATATCCAAGAGGTTCTTAATGTTCTATTCCCTTCTTTTTTCACATTTTTTAGGAGAAGTATTTGAAAATTTGGCTGGGGTGAAAAAAGCAGAATCACAGGAGCCCTGTCTGGCACAGAAGTTCCTTTTCCTGGCAAAATCCAGCCGGGATTTGATGAAGCAACTCCCCCTTGGGGGAGCAGCCTCATCCCAGTGGCAGAGCTGCAGGTGGGACTGGAGCCTGGGCCATTCCCACTCCTGGGGCACAGGATTCCTGCCTTTCCATGGCTTTGTGATCAGGGGTGGAATAGAGGCGCTTTTCCCTAGAAAAATACCTGGAATTTCTCTGAGTCGTGCTCCTGCCTCCCTCCTCTCCCACCCTGGGCTTCCATCCTCTCCCACCCTTCTCCTGCTTTCCCCCCAGAAGCCCAGCCAGGCTGGATTTCCCTCCAGCCTCCCTGCCTGCAGCTGGTGCTGGGGTTCCACAGGAGTTTTTCCACCAGGCACCCACCAAACATAAAATCAAGTGTCCATCTGGGTTGCCCAGGGATATGGGAGGATGGGGATGGGGACGAGGACGAGGACGANGGATGAGGATGAGGATGAGGAGGGAGGACATGGGATGCAGCTTAGGGAGGTGTCTTTGGCACTTTGGGCTCTGTGGTGGCTGCAGAGCCTGCAGTGTCACTGTCCCCACTGTCAGTTTGGGGACAGGGCTGTCCTGAGGGCCAGCAGTGCCCAGTGCTGTGTGCAGAGCTGCTGGGGGTGTGCTGGTGTCCAGCTGCAGCTCCAGGAGCCAGCATCCCGTTTGTCTCCTCCATCCAAACGTCCCACGTGCCCAGGGTTTTCCTCACACCTGCAGCCGGACTGTCCCTTGCAGGTGCCTCATCCCTGAGCAATTCCAGCCAGGATGAGCCCGGAGCAGCCTCTGGCTCTGCCCAAGCTCCAGAGCAGAGCAGCTTCTCCCCGAATAACTCCCAGCGCCGCGCCGCTGGCGGATCCTCCCTCCCGGGATGTGTGGAGGGGCTCAGCACCTCAAACTCGGCAGGGAATTCGGTGCTCGAGCAAAGTGTGAGACTGTGGGAAGCGTCTGGAGTGGCGGCGGCTCCGCTGTGCCAGCCTGGCGGCAGCTGCCACCGCCCGTATGGCTCTGCCCACATGCACCCCCTCTGCAGTGCCTCCCGAATGTGCAATATCAACATTGCGGGAGCACAGGATTTCTGCATGTCATTATCCCAAGGTTTATTTGAATAAAAGGCTGGCGGGGGGAGGCAGAGCCGGCTCCGCCGCGCGGCTCCGGCGGAGTCTCGCAGCTCGGCTCGGAGATGCCGATAGACAGCGGGAGCACAGACACAGCCAGGGCTGTGTTTGCTTTGCCGAGTGCTGCTAAAACATGTTGCCATCGAGATTCCCAAGCCCCGCGTTTCTAAAATATTCATCGCCACAGCCCAGATTCCCTCCCGAGGAGCAGGAATCCAGGCAGAGACGAGAATCTATCTGGCATCCCCTTGTGGCTTTGCTTCTCCCTGCTGCGATGGGAGTGAGGAGCACAAGCAAAGGAGAGCCCAGATCCCCGTGGATTGCTGCCAGGCCTCGTGGCAGACACCAGAGTGTCCTCACGTAGTTATCCCCTCAATATCTGCACCACGGAGTCTGGGATGAGGAATCAGTGATGAGGAATCCATAAAAAGGGGATGAGGAATCAGTGATGAGGAATCCATAATAAGGGGATGAGGACTCAGTGATGAGGGATCATGATCAGGGGTCTGTAAAGAATCAGTGATGAGGGATCATGATAAAGGGTCTGTAAGGAACAGCCACACAAGCTGCAGTGAGGAACAGCCAGCAGTGTGGGCAGAGCCCTTTAGTGACACCTCAGAGTCACCTGGGCACCTCCAGACATGTCCGAGCTGCGTCCAGGGGCAGGATGGACACGCAGGAGAAGCTCTCCAGCATGGACCTGCAGTTCCTGAGGTCAGGAGTTCCATCCCCTGCGCGCTCTGCTGCCCTTTGGGATCCCATCCAGTGCTCCACTGCTGTCACGTGGAGATGTCACCATCATGGTGGCTTTAAGTAAGAAAAATACAGACTCTCTCTCCTGACCTGGTCAAGTTTTATTGTTGCTGACATTCCCGAAGGTCCTGGTCACAAAGGCCACATTTTGGAGCGACTCCACATGCAGAGCATTGCCCCGAGGCGGCGGCAGCTGCTCCAAAATGACCCTGTTTGGGGGCCAGGGAATGTTCGGGACCCGATCAGCAGCAGCCCCGTGGAAAGGCTGAGCTCAGGATGTGCCCCGGGGCTCCAGATTGCGCCTCCAAATTGCCAAGCGCAGCTGTCCTTCCCACCCGGCTCTCCCAGGCCCCTGCAGCCCAAACCATCCCGTTTGTGGGTCAGGTTTCATTAAGGAGGGCCGGATGCTTGGAAGACATGGAACGTTTGTCTCTGGTTATTGTCCGGGTGATTTACATAATGGATTAGCGCAGATTAGCCCGGCACTGGGAGAGGCACCGGCTTGCTTTGCACGCTCCACAGGCGAAGGATTCCGGCTGGAAATGGGATGATCTAATAACAGGGATAATTGCCGCTTTATGGACTGTAAGTGCTGCCATGTCAGGGGCTCGTCCGCCTCGACAGTGAGGCCATTGTACAAATATAAATCCCCCGGTCACCCCACAGCTCACAGCGACTTCCATGGGGACACTGAACACCTGCACCACGAGATACCAGCAGCGAATTAATTGATCCAACCCCTTAAAACTGCTTTAATGGGATCCCCCGGTGCTAATATTCCCGCTTTCCCACCCCCCCGAGCGATGCTGGAGGAGGGGAAACTGAGGCAGGAGCAGTTTCCCTTTGCACAGGGTGGAGGGAGGGGTTCCCTTATCACCCCCCAATCTCGGTGCTTTTATCTCTGATTCCCTGAGGGTAAATTCAGGGCTCGACAATTAATTTCTGCCGGGTGTTTTGCACTGCTCAGGAGCCAGCCAAGCCCATACTGTGAATATTACAAAGCTTTTTAGAACAGGAGAGCTTGGCAATTGCGACAGCACTTTTGAATCATTCATAATTTTGCACAGGGGCAACTTCTGTAGGTGTCTCGTTTCCTCTATGTTCATAATGTTTTAGGACTAAAAATAACACGGAATTGCTGTTCGAAATGTGAGCGAGGAATTAGAATTGCCAAGGAACTCGGGAGTCAAACTGTACTGGAGGACATCAGAGCCTTCCCACAGCCACAGCTCCAAACCCAATTAATCCCGGGTTAGGCACGAGGAAACTGCGTGTCTGGAAAGGTTGGGAAACAGCTCCCACTTCCCAGCCAAGCCATATGCAGGTGAGGGAGGAGAAGGGGATTTTTGGGGAAATCAGTTGGAGCTCCTTTGTGCCCACAAACACCACGATGCTGAGGCCGGCTGAGCACCCGGGTTACATCCCTCTAAATTCTCGTGAGGAAAGTGATGCTTTGGGTCAGCAGAGCTGCACTCCTGCTCCTGAGGGGAGTCTCCTGCCTTGTGCTTCCCATGTGGGGCTGCTCCCATGGCTTGGGGCAACATCCTGGAGAGGTTTCAGTATCTCCTGTGGATTTTGGATCCCTTCCCGCAAAGGGGCTTTGCTGGAGCTGCCTGGGACAGTCAGTGGGGACAGTCCTGGAGCTGGGATTGGGCTGCATGACAGCACTGCAGGCACAGAGGCACCAAAGCTTTGGGGCAGCACAGGCAGAGTAGGGAGAGCTGAGAATGAGGAAAATCCTTGTGGTGGCACAGGAAAACCAACCCTGTCCTGATCCCACAGCAGGGGAGGGGGATCCTGCCCCTGTGCTCAGGTGAGACCCCACCTGCAGAGCTGCCCCAGCCCCGGGGCCCAGCACAGGAAGGACCTGGAGCTGCTGGAGCCAGGCCAGAGGAGGCACCAGGATGGGCAGAGGGATGGAGCAGCTCTGCTGGCAGGAAAGGCTGGGAGAGCTGGGATTGTTCACCTGGACAGGAGAAGCTTTGGGCTGAGCTCAGGGTGGCCTTGCAGGGCCTGAAGGAGCTGCAGGAAACCTGGAGAGAGATAATTTGCAAGGGCTGGAGGGACAGGACACAGGGAATGGCTTCCCACTGCCAGAGGGCAGGGCTGGGTGGGAGATTGGGCAGGAATTGTTCCCTGGCACGGTGGGCAGGCCCTGGCACAGGGTGCCCAGAGCAGCTGTGGCTGCCCCTGGATCCCTGGCAGTGCCCAAGGCCAGGCTGGAGCAGCCTGGGACAGTGGGAGGTGTCCCTGCCATGGCAGGGGATTGGAATGGAATGAGGTTTGAGTTTCCTTTCAACCCAAACCATTCTGGGATTCTCTGGCCAGGATTGCTCTGGGCTGAGCTCACACCCCTCACGCTGTTCTGGCCCTCAGAAGGAGCAGCTGAGCCTCTCAACTGGTGGAGTTGCTGTCCTGAAGCAAAGGCCTCGCTCTGACCCCCTCGGCTTTGGGATCCTCTCAGATTCCTTTCCAAGAGGTCACTGATTAGACCCTTCCCAGCCTCTCCCAATCCTTCCCCAGCTCCCCTGAGCCTTCCTCCATGGCAGGGGTCTGCTCCAAGCCCTTGCCTGATGATTTCTGTGCTGAGCTCTCCTCTGAGCTGAGGGAATGAGGAGAATTCACGTCCTGGAAGTTTCAGCCTCTTCTTTCAGAATTAATTTTGCAAGCTCCTCCTTGGCCCGAGCTCTCTGCGGGCTCAGGCAGAACAGGGCCAGCGAGAGGGGAAAGTCATGTTGCTGGTTAAATCTCCAAAGCAAAAATAATCCATTTTAATGAAGGTTCACAATCTGCAATGAATGTGAAACAATGTTGTCAGCTAAGCTGTTGCATTATTCACTTTTATTTGTACAAGGTCCTTCCATTAATATTTGACTACAAGAGAATGCAATTAAAAATTTTCTACTTGAATAAACCTCTCACCATGGTGTTGGTTAAAGGATAAAACCCTTTTACGGTGGTGGAGAGGGGAATTTAGCACACTGGCACGTGGGTCACACCCCACGCTCATCCTCCTGCACCCCGTGTTTTGTTCCCTGCTCTCATTTTCTGCCGTGCCTTCCCTTCAATCCTTGCCCCACATCGGCTCCTCTGGGCTCCCCTGCTCCCTTCCCTGGCATTTGGAGGATCCCAACGCAATCATTTCCTTCAGAGCAGAGCCAAGACAGGCAGGGGAGGGAGGGGGATGTTCAGGCAGGTGGGAGGCACCCCCAATCCACAATTCCCCGCATTTTCAGGCTGAGGCAGAGCCCCATTTTCCTGGGAAGGAGTGGGGCTTTGCCTTCGTGTCCAGGGGTGCTTGCTGGCAGGGAGAGATGATTTATTATTTAAATTTTGGCATGCATGGCTGGGCACTGAATTAGTTGTAATCTCCCAGGATGGGAGGAAAAAACCTTCTAGGATCAGGGAAGAGAGTTCAGACAAGAGCTCAGCTCGTCACAAAAGGGGAGATGTTGGGGACAAGGGACACAGGGATGATATGCAAAGCATGGAGTCACATATAGAAGGATTAGGCACTAATTCTCTTTCCAGAGCATCCAGGAACAAAGAGTCTGTGGTGAAAATAAAGCCACAGAGTTTAGGTGGGCACAGAAGGTGAAATATGGCCAGGTTTGTATGGATTGGTGCAGGGAAGAGGACAATCCACGAGTTTTGAACTGCTGGACCTTTGGGAGAGCTCTCCCTGCTCCCAGGCTCCTCCAGAGAGCTGGGAAGTGCCACCAGGAGATGGACAATCCATCCCGTGCTGCTTCACCTCCTGGAGAACCTGACACTCCCTGTGGGGCTGTTGGGAAAAGCACAAGGGAAGTTTAGGAGCCTGGAGGGCAGAACTGGATGGGATAGAGGGAGAAAAGCTGTGTGGATATGTGGAAAAGGAGCCTCTGGCCTCAAAAAATGAAGTCTAGGAGTGGTTTGGAGCCTCTTTGGGAGGAGAAATCTGGGGCCGAGAGGGCCAGCCTTGGGGGCAGGGAGAGAGAACGTAGGAGTGTCTCCAGGAGCCGGGGAATAACCTTGGAGAGGGACTTCTAGAGGAAAAGGACACTCAGGAGAGTTTCCACCTCCCCAGGGATCTCCATACAAGCAGAGAAACCAGAGAGGATTTTGGGGAATAAACACTCTGGCTCAGCTGATCTAGTTCCAGCATCCTGTAGATCACCTTTGTTTTTTTGGGAGAAGATCTGCCAGGGCACACAGCGTGCAGAGATCCAACCCCATCCCAGGAAAAACCTTGCTGACCCCTGGGGGAATTCCCTACCCTCACCATTAGACCCACCCAGGAACACTTGCACGTCCACATCTCTTTATTGGTTGGATTTGATCATCTCAAAGGTCTTTGCCAAGCTAAACAATTGGGATCTGTCTCCTCTTGGGACCAAGCAGGACCTGCTGCTGTGCCATAAAATCCAGAAAAGCTGCCAGCACTGTCCTCCTCCTCCCGGATTGAACATTTTCCCATTTCTGGGACAAGCACAGCTCCTCAGGACATCTCCTGCCCTGGGCACCCGGGATTATCGCTGAGGCTGGAGCAGCCCATCCCCAGGGACCCAGGGAACACAACAACCAACCAGCAGCAACTGCAACGAGGATTCAGGGAACATTCTGAGGACTATTCTGCTCTGCCCTGCCTGTCTGTGAGGACGGTGTCTGAGGCTGCAATGGAAGATGTAACCAGAGGTGTGTATTCCATGGGCAGCTGTTAAACCAGCCGGGGCCGTGCTCTTTATCCCTTCCAGGACCCATCCTCCCTCCAGGGCAGATCTGCTGTCCATGGGCCATCCAGGCTCACTGCAGGGCTGAGACAATTCCATCATCCCATGGGAGAGGCTCCACCCAGGGGGAGCAGCCCAGCATTCCCACCTGGATCAAAGCTGGGATTGGGAACAGCAGCACAGCCTGTCTGCACTGGATTCCCAGAGGGAGCCCAGACCCATCCCAGCACCACTGGACCCTTCTCCAGGATCATCTCTGCCCCAACAGAACCACACCTGGCACTGCAGGAGGGCTGGGCTGACACCAACACGGGGGCAGGAGTGTCCTGACTCTGTCGGTGTTTTGGCTTTTTTGTATTACTGCATTTTTATTTTAATTTCTAGGATTTTTGTTTGTTTGTTTGCTTGTATTTTGTATAGTAATACAAAATACATTTGCATTTTTAACATTCCTAGTACAGAACTGTTATTCCTATTCCCATATCTTTGCCTGAGATCCCCATAATTTCAAAATTATGATAATTTGGAGGGAGGGGGTTACATTCTCCATTCCGAGGGAGGCTCCTGCCTTCCTTAGCAGACCCCTGTCTTTCCAAACCAAGACAAGGGGACACTGACATCCAGAGCTCCAGAGAAGCCGCTGGCACCATCTCCAGGCTCTCCCGAGGGGCCCTGGCTGCACCCCTGGAGACTTCACATCCCACAGCTGCCACTGCAAGGGGGGGTCAGCACATCCAAGCCTCAGGAATCTGCCCATGGAATGCTAAGCAGCACCTCAAGCAAGGCCTGGGAGTGCACAGAGAAGAATCTTCAGACCTTCAATTCACTTCACTCCAACTCTTCCCAGATAAAAGAAGGATTAGGAAGCCCATTCATCTTCGGGAGTGCTGTGGAAAATCAGTCCATTATTTGTGTCCCATTAATGTTATCTGGGCCACGGAGATGAATAATTCCATCCTCGGCAGCAGATTTGTACAATGAGGAGTACAGAAGACAAGGGCCCATCCCAAACAATCAGGCTGGAGCAGGATGGTGAGGGCTGGATCATGGAGTGTGTGCCAGGATTCCAGCCCAGGCCAGCCTGGGGCTCCCAGGAGCTCTCCCAGGAGGAGTGCAGTGCAGCTGCATCCCAATCCCAAAGCATTCCCAGAGAATGATGGACTGAGTTGGGTTGGAATGGTCCTTAAAAATCACCCAGTGCCACCCCAGCCATGGCAGGGACACCTCCCACTGTCCCAGGTGATCCAAGCCCCAGTGTCCAGCCTGGCCTGAGACCGGAAAATTCCAAGCAGCTGGAAAAGGCCGTGGCTGGACAGGAGCTGGCCGCTCCTCCTGTCCCACCCCCAGAGCTGCTGGGAAGGCCTGAAGGTGCTAAAATCTGGTTATTGAACGATCCGGGAGTGCTGCAGTGCTGCTCAGGGAGATTTATCCCCCATCTGTGCTTGTTTTCGTTCCACCGGCACACCTAATAAATATCCCCTTTTAAACCAAAGCACCTCCATTTACAAACCTGTTAGCAGAGCTCTGGCATTTCCCAAGGATTTTGCCTCCAACATCTCCGCCTGGAAGGCCACGTGTTAATCCCCAGAACTCGCTGGGATTTCTCAGGCTGGAGGTCCCTCGAGTTTTCTCCTCAGCTGAAAAACAGATAGTCCAAAATCTTCCAGATGCCCACGCAGGTGAGAGCCAATAATCCTGGGATTTTGAGAGAGCGTTAACAAACTGAAATTCCCGTTTTAGACAAGCACATAAAGGCTCAGAAACCTTTGTTGTGCATGAAGAGAAGAGGAAAAAAAATTTTAAAAATAAAAAAAATTAAAAATCACCAAATCCCAAAGCCCTTCGAGGCAGTAAGTAAAGTTTGGCAACTTCCAAATGCATTCCCTGTTGTTCCAAGCTGTTCCCTGTGGCTCCCCAGAGGGCTGGTCCATAAAGGATAACAACCTTTGCCTGCTGGGAGCTATTAGCTTAAATGGGAGCGGGCTGCTGCAGCATTTAAGGCTGATTAGAATGGTGTCATTGGATTTGTATGCACTGGGATCCATGCAGATGGATTTCACAAAAATTCCGAGAAATTACATCCAGGAAAGGGAGTTAAAGGGATGTCTCAATGCGTGGCAAGCGCTCGCTCGCTCGGCTGACTGAAATTGCAAATAGAGGAGCAGGAAAAAAAGGAAAAGAAAACCACAAGGAAGTTAAAATGAAGCTGGGGAATTTAGGAACAGAATTCCAGGCTCTGGGATCCGCTGGAATGGGCAGATGGCTTAGGGATCAAAATGGCCACGTATCTCTTCCTCATTTTTGCATTAAATTCTAATTGTTTTCATTAGATGTGTGAGCACGTTGAATCGTTGCTGTGTTACACGTGGAATTGCACAAGACTCGGGGATGTGTGGTTACCCTCCGTGCAGGTGTCACCCCTGGATTAAAGCCCATCCCATCCCAGCATTTCCAGGCGTTCCCAGGCCACCCTCGGAGCCAGGAGACCTCATCAGCTCAGGTAGCAACCCTCAAATTTCCACATCCCGGGAACAAGCGGGGGATTTGTCGCCGGATAAAGCCCCTGACCCAGAAAAGCGTCGACCTCTTACAACTCATTTGTCTCTCTTTGACTTGCAAATCTCAGGAATTTTCCACCCCAATCAACTCAGCTCTCACCTCCCCCTGAGAGGGCAAAGCAGCTCCTGCAGCATCTTCTGCTGGAAGGTTTTTGGTTTCTCTCAACGCTTTAGCGGGCCCTTTTGGGGGTTTTCTTACCCGTGGAGCGTCCCCCAGGTACAGGGAATGAAGCTGGGCCTCCCCAGCCGCCCCGGCGATGCCCCGAGGGTCACCCCGCAAACCCCAGGGCACCGTCAGGTGGAGCTTTCCAGCAGCTTCTTGGGGTCCAGAGCCATTGACGAGCTTTCACTTCATTAATGCAATCGCTAATAAGTCTGGCATTCTTCTGGCGGGCTCAGAGTCTGCTCCCTGTGCCCAAAGCCGCGGCCTTGGCCCGGCTGGACTGGACCAGGGATGTTGGGATGAGGGAAAGGACAAGGAAGAGTCTTGAAACTGCCTGAAACAACCTGATGGTCGTGGTCATTTTCATCCCATCACGTTCACCTTCATCCCATCCTTGGGAAGAGCGGGGATACAGAGGGGCACTGCAAATATCCCACCAATTCCACTACCAGGGCAACATTCCTTGATTTTCCAGCCCCACCCAGGCCCACTTCCCCAGCTCCAAAAGGTTTAACCCTTCCTTCCCTCTCCAAACTCTTCCTGCTTGGATAAACAGTGCCTCAGTCCCCAGTAATCCTTTTTTAACATTTAACAAAATCTTTTTCTCCTTCTTAAGGCTTAAGGAGGGAGAATAAAAAAAAAGGAAAAAGAAAAAAAAAAGAAAAAAAAAGCGCTTTCCCTATTTAGCAACATTCCTGTGATGTTTATTGGAACGGGCTGAAAGAGCTGAGGTTTGAAAATTAGGATCTGGCAAGGAAACAGTGTCCTCAGGGGCCAGAGAACAAACCTCTCTGGGAGGAAAGTGATGGGACCAGCCTTTAAAGGCTGGAAAATTGCAAACCAATGTGCTCAGCAGTATTTTCGTTTATGCAGTTCTTTTATTCTTAAGACAAAAATTGCTCGGGACATAGGCATCGGTCTCATACCTGGGACAGTGTGCTCCTTCCTCTCCTTTTCCCTGTGAAAATGTGTGCTGCTTTGAAGAGCAGCGATGTTCAGCACGAAGCAAATGCCAACGTGACCATTTTTAATGCAAATTCGCTGCCATCTCTCCCCGCTCCTTTAATGCCGCCCGGGAATGTGTGACAGTGCCTTGGCAGGGCTGTCACTCGGGGAGGAACCCAACCTGCCGTGCTTTTCCAGGATGAGAAAGGGCCTTGTTGGGTTTCCAGCCTCTGATCCCACCTGGACACGGCAGCAGAACCTTTTCCAGCCCTGCCTGGGACTGGCTGCTCAGTCACTGCGAGCTTTTAATGAGGGCACAAAGCCGCTGCTGGTGGCATCACTGCGAGGGTGCTGCTGTGGGCAGGGTGGGGCTGGACAGAGGTGTCCCCGTGTCCCCTGTGTGGGTAGGGCTGGACAGAGCTGTCCCAGTGTCCCCTGTGTGGGTAGGGGTGGACAGAGGTGTCCCAGTGTCCCTTGTTTGGGTAGGGGTGGACAGAGCTGTCCCCAGTGTCCCTTGTTTGGGTAGGGATGGACAGAGGTGTCCCAGTGTCCCTTGTGTGGGTAGGGGTGGACAGAGGTGTCCCCAGTGTCCCTTTCTGAGGTGGACAGAGCTGTCCCCAGTGTCCCTTTCTGAGGTGGGCAGAGCTGTCCCCAGTGCCCTTGCACAGGCAGGAGCAGGCAAAGGTGTTCCCGGTGCCTCTCGTTTGTGTCGGGGCGGGCACCGAGTCCCGTGCCGTATCCGCAGTCCCGTCCTGCCCAGCCCGCAGAGGGTTAAACCCGATTAAACTCGGGGTGGGAATTACGGCTCCGGGGGAACGCGGCCGTGCCTTTCCCAGCCCTTCTTCCCACACTCTCCCCGGGCGCGGCTCCGCCCGAAGCATCGCGGCCCCGGCGGGGGCTGTGGGGGCCGGCGCTCGCCGCCCACGGGCGGGCCGGGCGGGCCGGAGGTTCCCACAGCCCCCGCCGGGAGCGGAGGAAGCGCAGCCCCCCCGGGCCGCTCGGGGAGCCACGGCTCGGCACGGCCCCCTGCCGCCACCCCTGCCCCGGCACGGCGGGGACGCCGAGCCCGCTGCCGCACCCCCGAGCACCCCCGGGGTAAATGTGCACGGGGGGAGAATGCCCATGTGCCTTCCCCATGGGATTCCATGTGCCTTTTCCCATGGAATTTCCAGCTGCGCCAAGGGAAATATTGGCTAAATGAAGGAGATATGGGAAATATAGGGATATCAGGAAAAAGTTTTTTACAGAAAGGGTAATAAAGTATTGGAGTGGTCTACCTAGGGAGGTGGTGGATTCGCCATCCCTGGGTGTGTTTAAGAAAAGACTGGATGTGGCACCTGGTGCCGTGGTTTAGTTGAGGTTGGGGCTGGGTTGGACTTGATGATCCTGGAGGTCTCTTCCAACCTGATGATTTTGATTCTGATTCTGAATTCCATTGCCCATCCTCCCCCGAGCAGCCCCGAGCTGCTGGGATGCCCTAGGTGACACTGGCACTGCCTGGGGGCACACCCCAGGGGAGCAGCACCTCTCCTGGTCACTGCTCTGGCACACAAGTCATGGAACCTTGGGATCACAGAATCCTGGAATGCAATGGAAGGGGCCTTAAAGCTCATCTCAGTCCTCATGGCAGGGACAGCTTCCAGCAGCCCAGGGTGCTCCAAGCCCTGTCCAACCTGGCCTTGGCCACAGCTGCTCTGGGCAACCTGTGCCACTGTCACAGCCCTGTCGCTGTTCCTGTGCCACTGTCACAGCCCTGTCGCTGTTCCTGTGCCCATAAAGACACCTGAACGCCAGTCGTGGCCTGCACATCACCCCTTCCATCAGTGACACCTACAGGAGCTGGAGGAGCCCAGGAGCTCCTGCCCTGAACTTTGGGGCTCCAGACCATTCTCTGCAAATCCTTCTCCACGCTTGCACCCTTCTACAGCCTGGGGGTGACTCCTGTGCCACAGAAATGCCCGCGCTGGCTGCAGCTGCAGAGGGAACACGGTGTGTGAGGACTCAGGATGTGATTATTCACCATTCCCCAAACTTGGGAGGATTAACTCATTTTTATTCATGCATTAGCCCTGTCTGGGCAGCACAGGTGCTACAGCAGGCATGGAGGAAAGGCCATTTCCTCCAGGTGCCCTTACAGCTGGTCTTTGCTGTGGAAACGACATTCCCAGAGCAGGGAATAGGAGGGTGGAGAGAAAAGGGCCCGGGGACAGCATCCACTGGTGCCCCCGCCAGGAGAGAGTCCTGCCCGTGGCATCAGGCGGCCCCACCTCAGACCGAGGCCACCCCAGCTGATTTTCCCACCTGAGGCACACCAGAAGATGGGAGGAGAGCTCCAGGAACCACTCCTGATGCCCAGGGAAGGTGGGAAGGCCACGGGAAGCGGCTGGGGGAGCGCAGCAGGCGGGAAGCTGTAATCCCGCACCCTTGGCTGTTTAACGCTGCTTATTGCAGCCCTCAATTCTCCCTCTCCCTGCAAGACAAATGTGCTCAGCGCTCGGTGAGCTTGCCCAGCCCTCCCCAGCCCCGCTGCAGCCGGCAGGGAGTTTTGCTGGGGGGCAGGATAAGATTGTGCACATATAATAACTCCATTCATCACCGGCGAGCGGGGCCGGGCGGGCGGCGCTTTGTAAATGGCTCGGGACGTTGGGCGGCTCAGATGCCACCAATCTCCCTGACAGGCAATACAGGGTGCCCTGCAGCCCCGGGGACACAGCCAGGGCAGCCACAGGCACTGTGCCAGCGGGGACCCTGCCGCCCCATGGAGACAGGATGGAGGGGAAGGCTCTCCCTGCCTTGGGAATCCCAGGAAAATGCTCAGAGCAGTGGGAGAACAAGTCTGGAGGGGCTCATTCCCCAGGAATGAGTGATGGCCTGAGCCCAGAGCACCCACAGTTCCCACAGGAGCCATCCTCAGCCTTCCACAGACTCAGGGAGCTTTGCATTTAACATCACAAAATCACAGGAAACTTGGGCTGGGCGAGACCTTAAATAACTCACCCCACCCCTGCCATGGCAGGGACACGTCCCACTGTCCCAGGCTGCTCCAAGCCCCAGTGTCCAGCCTGGCCTTGGGCACTGCCAGGGATCCAGGGGCAGCCACAGCTGCTCTGGGCACCCTGTGCCAGGGCCTGCCCACCCTGCCAGGGAGCAATTCCTGCCCAATATCCCACCCAGCCCTGCCCTCTGGCAGTGGGAAGCCATTCCCTGTGTCCTGTCCCTCCAGCCCTTGGAAATCATCTCTCTCCATTTTCCTTGTAGTCTTCTTTCAGACACCCGTACCCTGTGGATGTGTTGTCTATGGAAAACCTGGATATCCAAGGATTTGGTGCTTTCCCAGCTCACTCACACACACAGCACTGGTTGGTGCATCCCTCCCGTTCCCTCCTGACCCAAAGAAATATCTTCCACCAGCCAAACTATGAAATGAATGATGGATATCTTTAAAAGAAAAGGTGCTTCAGCTGCCTCCCACATTCCTCCTCATTGCCTTCAACCCCTGGGAAGTGCAGTCCCGCTGCTGACACACGGCTTGGATTCAGGAGCTTTATTAACCCAAATTCCCTGTCCTGGTTCCCTCTGCTGATCCAGGAGCTGCTGACTTCCATGGCCACCCTACAACCACCCTGGGAATTCCAGGTTTGCAGAGACACCGGTGAGGGACAGGGCTGTTAAACACCCATGGGCTGGGGAGATTTTCCATTCCCAACTCAACTTTTTGGCCCACATCCATTTTTAGGTTTTGGATTCCTTTTCCCAATTTTTAATTACTGAGTTGGTACAGAAGGAACTTGAACCCCACAAGTTTTCCTCCTATCTGGGTTTTTCATTAGAAGCCTGGCATCTGTGGAAGAAAATCCAAGAAAGACTTTGTCTTTCCTGACACAAAACAGCCTTCCCAGAGCTTAATAGAAATTTGAGTGAGGCTTTTGCTGCCAAGGATGCAAAAAAAATTGATTTTGTGTGTTCAAATTCATGCCTTATTTTTTGCAAAATATTTTCTGAGGGTGAAATTTCCCGTGCTTGCTTTCAGCAGAGTTTGCAGGACTGTGTTGAGCTGCTTCTCCTCAGAACAGTGATTACCAATGTTCATTTTCAGGATTAAAATAAAAACAACAAACAAACGATTCTTGTCATTCCACAAAGAATTAGGGAACTGCTGCAGCTTCCTACACACGCACATGGTGTGAGGATTTCTCCACAAAATCCTTGGCACACCTAGGCTGGGCTAAAGGCAAAATAAATAAATAAGTGTATGACACAAATAATTATCAAAATGCCTCAGAGCAGCCCATATTTCAGCAGAGTAATGAAGGCAGGTACTCATTGTGCTCTGTCAAACCAAACAACTCACTTTTAGTATTCCTGCAGTGCTTTCTTCCAGGTAAGCACTATATTTACTTCTAGAATGCGATGGAGGCACTACATTTACTTCTATATTCCCCCTGCTTTTTATATTTGAAGGGAATGGCATTACAGGGGCATTAAATATGGGGATGGAGGAGCACTACTTGGAATATTCAAGGTTCTCTCGTGCTGGGAGCACAGGGTGAAGGTGTCCTGCCCAAGGCAGGGCCTTCAGTCAGGAAAACCCAAGGCTTTGGATCAGCTCCCCCACCTGAACGTGTGGGAATTGCCAGAGGGAGAAGAGAGGAGAGGTTTTCAGGCATAGGAGAAGGAATTGGCTAAGTTCCTACAAACATCCAGAGGTCACAGAATCCCAGAGTGGGTCAGGCTGAAGGGCCCACAGGGGCTCACCTGGTGCCACCTCCCTGCTCCAGCAGGGCCATCCCAGAGCTCAGGGCACAGGAATATCTGCAATATCCCCAGGGAGGGACCCTCCACAGCCTCTCTGCACAATCTGCTCAGGGCTGGGCACTGCCCAGGGCACAAATTCTGCCTCCTGTGCAGGGGCAGCTCCTGGGCTCAGGCCCTGCCCGTGGCTCTGGGGCCATTGCTGGGCCTGGAGCAGAGCCTGGGCCTGCTCTGCCCTCCCTGCACACAGGGACACACAGGGACACACAGGGACACACAGGGACAC
>VZDJ01000078.1:1406720-1487461 GCA_008694505.1 Cyanoderma ruficeps | reverse complement strand
GGACACCCAGGGCTGAGGGCCCCTCTCCCTGGGGCTCCTCTCCAGGCTGAGCAGCCCCAGCTCCCTCAGCCTTTCCTGGCCATGGAGCTGCTCCAGGCCCTTCCTCAGCTCCAGGAGCTCCTGTCCCTGCTGTGCTGAGGATCCAGAGCTGGGCACAGCACCCAGAGGTGCCCCCAGGGCTGGGCACAGGGGCAGGATCACCCCTGACCTGCTGGGAATGCTCTTCCTGAGGCATCCCAGGGTCCCATTGGCCTCCCTGGCCAGAATTGATTATTTCTGTCATTTTCCTTCCCTGGAATGGGAGGGAACCACTCATCACATGCTTCTTCCATGCCAGGAAGTGCTGGGTATCCTTCTCAATCCCAGATGGATTGGGAGTGCAAATGTCCTGGACAAAGGGAAGGAATCTCATGAGACAGAAGTTGAGCAGCTGGAGGGGAGCAGTAAAAGGACACAGCACATGCAGATGTGGCTGCTTTGGACTGGGCAGACTGGGAGGAAGAGCCCCAGAGCAGGCAGGGAGGAGCTGAGCTCTGGGAAATCCCTGTGGGAATGGCCACAGGACTGTGCAGGGACAGCACATAACAACAACCCCACAAACGATGGACAACACCCTAAAAACAGAGCATGAGCCTAAACCCCCCATCCTGTGAGCAGCCCTGGAAACCAGGAACGCACAGCAGGACATGGGGTCATCAGAGCAAAACTCAAGGAGTTTTGGCAGAGAAACTTCATTTTTAAGAAAATCGTTATTGCTGCATGGAGTGTCCTGTGTGCGTTTATTGTTTGGAAAATGAGCCCTTTCCCAGGGGCTGTGGTCTGTTCCTGCTGGGAACAGCATCTCATCCCTGTCCTGGAGCCCTGGAGCAGCCCATGAGCATGGGGACAAAAGGAGGACTCTGAGGGTGTTGTGATCTCCAGGACCAACCTGGGCTTGACTCCATTCATCCTTTGCAATTATTTTTCCTCTCTTCTCTTCCAGTGCAGCTTCACTGGAGGTGAGGATGAGGAGACAGAGCAGGTAAACACCTCACATGGAGATCTGGGCATCCAGTGGTGCCCTCAGCAGCAGGAACAAGCCTTTTTCCTAAGAAATCCAGGCAGGACAACAGCCATCAGCTGGCAAACAGCCTCTGATGGAAAGGATGCAAATGTGAGAGGCTGCCCTGACGGTTCTGCCAATGACCTAATGAAGCACAAGAAGCGTTTCTGAGCGTGGCTGTGGAACAGACATTTACATAATGTTTGTCTGCAGCTCGGGCTGTTACGCTGGGATGGCTCTGCAGGAAGGACAGGCTGTCCTCCTGGAGGTGGCACTGAAAAATGTGCTTCCCTCCCAGCCCGAGGGACAGCATTTGTATTCCCTGTTCCGAGGGAAACCGGCAGCCTGGGGAGACATTGGGGAAGTCATCGTGCCCGGGGCCGGCAGGGAGGGGACAGGGAGCACCCAGCACCTTCCCAGGGACATCCCAGCCTGGAGTCAGTGGGATCACTGCGCCAGGGGAGAAGGGGGAGCAGCCAGGGGGCACAGGGGGGCAATCAGGAGCCACCAGCCCAGGGAGGTAAATGGGGACAGGGAGCTCAGGTGCCTTGGAGAATGAAATGGGTATTCCAACCATCCCAGTGTAGGGCAGGAGAGGCATTTCCCAGCTGGGTGTTGGGAGCAGGGAGACAGGCAGCAGGTGTCGGGGAATCGTTGGAGCGCCTGCAAAGCTTGCACAGGTCACCAAGGATGGCCAGCCTTGGGACAATGATGGGTTTGTAGGAAATGATCTTTTAATCCAGTTTTACTTAATAAAACTGGAGAGAAGCAGCCAGAATGTCTCAGTTTGATTGAGGAGTGTAACAGAGAGAGTTAATTACTTATTGCAACCTGAGGCTGAAAACCCAGCCAGAAATCAGGGCTTGAAATGCTGCTCTCACCAGCAAAGCGTGGGAAAAGCCACGAGAATGCCACCAGCCCCATCCTTGGGAAAGGGGCACGTCCATCCCTGAGCTCCACGGAGCTGGAGCCGTGCCCAGTCCCCACTCCCATCTGCTGGACCTGCAGGGGGGCTCACATTGACAAAACTTCAGCCTCCCCACGGATTGGAGCAACAGAAAGCCAGGAGCTGAGAGCGGACACCAAAATGGACTCTGATTTTAATTTTTCAAAGACTTCTATACTTAGAAGTCTCTTGTTGGCCCTCAAAGTGGACCTGTTACTCTCTGCTCTTCAGATGATTTATTAATTACAGGCAGAGTTACGGCAGAGCTGCAGCTCCCCCAGTCCTGGTGATTTGTGTGAGATGAGGAAAAAAACCTTCCCCCTTTGCAGAAACAAACCCCACATGCACAGGCAAAAAAAAAGGGAATGTCATCCTTAAAAACTACACCCAAACACACACAAATATCTATTCATACATACATATATATATGTATTTATATATAGCTTTTGGTGATGTGTCTCATGCTTCAGGACTGGAGCTATTTTTATGCTTTTCATAAATGACCATGGAAGAGCATTTCAAATGAAGCTCAAAAGAATAACATCCTTTTGTTCCCAGGAACAGATACAGCCAGAATGGACTTGGCTGAGAAATAAAATCAGACTTTGAAAGGAGGAGACAGAGCAAAGTTACCTGAATAGCTGCAAACTCAGAACTTCTCATCTCCCTGTCACTGCATGAGAGATTTCTCAAGTTTGGAGAAAGCTCCGGGTTCCCATCTTAGGAGGGACACAAAGAACAATATGAAATCTCCTTCAAATTCCCAAAGGAGGCATTTGATGCTCTTTTGGAAATGGCTAAATGCTGTGAAGGCCTCTGGAGATGTGTTAATTATGGACAACCCAATTCTGGCCTCATGGATGCTCACCCATGGAAGATATTTCAGTTACAGCATGGCAGACACATCAGAACTCCAATCAATAGGTGGATCCTTTATTAAACCTAAAGAGAGAGCCAGGATTGGAGGGAAAAGATTTTATTGGTTTGTCCTGGATAAATCAAACAGCAGAGCTCAACTTTATTTCTGCAGGAGAGAAAGTTCAGAGAATCCCAGAATGGTTTGGGCTGGAAGGAATGTCAAAGCCCACCCAGTGCCACCCCTGCCATGGCAGGGACACCTTCCACTGTCCCAGGCTGCTCCAAGCCCCAGTGTCCAGCCTGGCCTTGGGCACTGCCAGGGATCCAGGGGCAGCCACAGCTGCTCTGGGCACCCTGTGCCAGGGCCTGCCCACCCTGCCAGGGAACAATTCCTGCCCAATCTCCCACCCAGCCCTGCCCTCTGGCAGTGGGAAGCCATTCCCTGTGTCCTGTCCCTCCAGCCCTTGGAAATTGTCTCTCTCCAGGTTTCCTGCAGCTCCTCCAGGCCCTGCAAGGCCACCCTGAGCTCAGCCCAAAGCTTCTCCTGTCCAGGTGAACAATCCCAGCTCTCCCAGCCTTTCCTGCCAGCAGAGCTGCTCCATCCCTCTGCCCATCCTGGTGCCTCCTCTGGCCTGGCTCCAGCAGGGATTGTGGTCAGGACAAACATTTAGGATGCTCTTGGTGTGAACATGAGCATCAAACAGGTTAAAGAAAGGGAAAGGTCAGGATATGGAATATTTTGGGGTGGTTGTCCCACACTATTAACCCCCAGTGGGGTCTGTACCCCTGACACCCCTTTCCTGCTCCATGTGGGGCTCCTGCAGCCTCAGGGCCCTTCTGCACATCCCTGTGCTCAGGGCCTGCTGCTCCAGCTTCATCTGAAGAAACCACTCCAGATAATGCATCTTTATTTGTTTTGGAGGAATTAGATTTAAATTCCCCGAGAAATTCAGTGAAACTCCTCTGTAATAGACAGCACAAAGCCCAGAGCCCACGCTCCGCGTGCCTTCAGAGCAGAACATCCATCTTTGCAGCACTCAGGTAATTCCAAACTGAGAGGAAGTTTTTGGGAGAGGAACATTGGGATTAGAGCCAGGTCTTGAACCAACAAGGACACAGCCTGACCCGTGACTCCTAAATAAGACTTTAGAAAATACAGGCTTTAGAAAATCCTTGCCAAGAAAGCCACGAAATCCAAAAGGTTTCAATGTCAGATCCAAAGCTGGGACGTGAAATTCCTTTTCAAGAACATCGGCAGGAGGAGGACCAAATAAAAGCTGTCACTGTTATTTTTCTTGTTGTCATTATATGGTTACAAGTGAAAGCAGAAAGGGGCTTTTGCATCAGAGGATATAATGCAGTCTGTAGGTGTTGGAGAAGAAAGGGAAAGGAATCAGCACGAGGGGAGGAGGGGAAGATGAGGGGAAAGTTACATAAAACTGCAAAGATGAAGCCATTTTGGGCAAGAAGGTTCTCAGGAAACTGAAAAGCCACAAAGGTGGGAAGGTTTGAGCTGCCGTCCGTGGTGATATCCATGTGGGGCCGTGCTGGTGTGGGAATCCTCACAGAGCCTCAGGCATCGTGTCCAGTATGGGCCGAATTTCTGACTTCCCCCAGGGGATGAGGAAGAGGATGAATTTCTGTCTTCCTACAGGGATGTAGAGAATTAATTTCTATTTCCTGCAGGGGATGATGAAGAGGATGAATTTCTGACTTCCTGCAGGGGATGATGAAGAGGATGAGATCCCCTCAGCTGCCTCCAGGAGTTCTACAGCCACTGGATCCAGCACAGGGCTCCCAGTGCAGCCCCGAAGCCAAAGGAAAGCTCCCTTCCCTTCGGGGAAAAAATTCTTGCTGATTCCATCCCCACTGCCAGCTGGAACATGGGACAAATCCTGCTGCCCCTAGAGTGTCCCTCAGTGGGAATTCCTGCTCTGGAAACGGCAGGCAATGGGACAAGTGTCCCTCTCAGGCAGGACGGGTCGGGGGTGCTCACTCAGGGCTTGGCATTAAGGCAGCAACAGAGATAAAAACCCGAGTAAAACCACAAACGTGCAGAGAGCGGCTGAGCCGTGGGGCAGAAGGGAAAAGCACCACACAAGAAATTGATTCCATTAAAAAGTAATCTCAAATTTAATAAAAGTTATGATTTGATTATAGCCGTAGAACCGCAGGGCAGGGGAGGGAGCGCAGGGAGAGCTGGGGGGAGGCACCGGGGAGGGGAGAGCAGCTCTCAGGGCTGGCTCAGCCTCCTGGAGGGCTCTCCCAGCCTGCCTGGGCACGCTGGCTACTGCCTGGCTACCTCCTGGCTACCTCCTGGCTACCTCCTGGCTACCTCCAGGCCTGTCCTGAACACCTCTCCAACCCCCTCCACCCCCTGCACTCCTCTGTCCCCACTCTGGGGTCAGGCTCAGGGGGGCACAGCAGCGGGGAGGATGGAGAGCCTCATGAGGGAGCTCCTCCAATAACACCAGCACTTATGAAATCAGTGCCTCAATGTGCCTGCACGGATGCAGCAAAGTCCTTCATCATGCCAGGAAACGCTGCTGCTTTTCCAAAGGCTGCCGGCACGGGCACAGCCACTGCTCTGCTCCAGCCTGGCCTCTACAGTGGGGCACGGCAGCCCCACATCCCCCTAAGGGCGAGTCCCACCTCCCCTGTGAGTGCAGCAGGCTCAGAGGGCTGGGCCGGGACAGTTCCCAGGGGGATCTGCCCACCCCAGGAGCAGCAGATGCTGAGCTGAAGCCCAGGGCTGCTGGGGGAGCCTGAGTGTTGGAGGAGCTGTCAAGGCTGAGACCTTCAGTGGCCAGAGCTGTGAGACCTCTGCTGCCTTGGAAAGCTCCTCTTGCTTGGCCCAGGAGCATCTCCTCCCTCCAGCGGGGACACAATTCCGGGTGCCAGTGTGGCTGCAGCCTCCCAGCTGGGAGGGTGACACCAGCAAAAGGCTGATGGGGACGTGGGCAGGGGTTGGTCCCAGCCTGGTGCTGATCCAAACCCCACATTCCCCCAGGGAATGCAAGTAGGTCCCCTCATTTTTCCTGGGAGTGGGACGGGAATGGCCTGGGAGGGACAGGGGGAGCAGGGTGGGGAGATGGATTTGCCACTTGAGCCCAGGTAGTGGTGAGGGAGAACTTGCTGGCTCCCGGGAGGGTTTTCCTTTCCTGATCAGTCAGAAACCAAACCCCCCAGCTCTGCTGTGCAAAACAGGGAAATAAACACAGATTATTTGCCTTGTTGGAGTAATGTAAACTCTACAATTTGAAAAAAGGAACGAACTGGTCTGTGAATCACCATCACACTGCAACCACTGGTTGTCCCCTCTCCAGTTCCTCTGTTCTCATGGACAAATTTGGCAGCTGGATGGCTGCCAGTGCCTCGACAGTAAATGCACGTGAAGGATCTCTGTGTTTACACAATGCTGTTCTAGGTTAAGGGATTCCTTTAAATGCAGATGACAGGCGGTGGCTGTGAGTGCAGACACCTCTGGAAAGGAGGGAAGAGAAATTAATTAATCCAGCCCCAATTATCTGGGCTTTACCTTTTAAGCTGAGCTATTACATTATTTGAAAGTCTAGTTAGGGAAGTAAAGAACAAAAGAAGAAAACAGCCAAGTGTTAGAACTCAAAGAAATCTGATAATAGGAATTAAAAGGGATCTAATGCTGGTGTAAAGCCTGCTGCTAAATGGGAATGATAAAATTGATGGGACTGCTGCTGAAAAGTTAAATATGTTCCAAAAATATTTCTGCTTAGTAATTAAAAGAAGCCAAAAGGATGGAATATTGCAAGTTTAAGGAGCTAAGGAGTTATTTTTCATCCTAAACTGTAACCGTGGTAGTTATTAAATTGTATTATTGAGGCAAATGCATTTAAATTAGAGATGCTGTGCACTGGGCTTTGGAGAAACTCCTGGGGAGCTTGGGGCTTAATGACACATTCTGTGATAATGTGGAATACTGGGAAAGCTTCAGTGAGAGGGGAACACTGGGCTGAAACAAAGACCAGAACGACGTTGCTCAAGTGATTTTGCTCCACACTGTTCCTCCATAAAATAGCAGGACAGCTGCTAAAAAGATAGAGCTGATAATTAATTGAGAACATTATTAGAGCAGTTTATTATGGCCACTCAGCAGGATTTTCTGAGTGTTTCTGGTGAATTATTGAGGATCAGGCAGGGTAACCCTGGGAGGGACTTTCCTGGGTGCCTCCCTGGATCACACACGGAACTGGAGGATGGACAACGGCAACTCCGAAACAGGAATTAAATCCAGGGACTCAGAGGAACATCCTGGAGCTTCACAAGCCAGAGATAATCCTCCAATGTGCTTTAAAGCTCTTAATTTCAAGTTTAAAATATCAAAGCCTTCAAAAACAAGGAGGAGGAGATGGTGAATGTGCCACTGCTGTGGGCTCCTGCAACAGGAGGGTTTTGTCGCAATAAAAACATCCAGGAGGCCTTTGAGAGTGCAACTCCATGTCATAAAGGAGGTGGGAAATAGAAAGGCATCCCTATGATCCTTGATTTAAGGAAAATCTCCTTCCTGATCCCAAATCTCTTGATCAGATCAAGATGCATCTTCCCAAACCAAATCTGCCTCTACCTGCAACTGCCTGTTGGTATTACAGAAGGAAAAAACCCAACCCCAAACCCCCAGTTAGACATCCAGTGGCAGAAACAGGAATTCCTCCTGATCCTGGAGCCCTCAGGATTATATAGAGCATACTATGGAATAATAAATACATGTTCTTGTTTCCCCTTTAGATAGACCCTGATGTCCCCTCAAGCCCTCCTATTCAATCCAGAGGTTCAGAGGAACATCCAGGAGCTTCACAAGCCACAGATAATCCTCCAAGGTACTTTAAAGCTCTTAATTCCAACTCTAAAATACCAAATTCTTCTAAAGCCAGTGAGTCAGAGGAAGAAAGGAGAGCCTGTGAATGTGTCACTGCAGTGGGCTCTGCAGCAGGAGGGTATCAGCCCAGTCACAGCATCCAGGTGACAATTTCTCACTGTTTCCTGTCTGGAGGAGGAGCAGGGCTGGCGTGGGGGGCTCTGAGGTGTCTGGAGTGAGGAGTCATGGGTTTGGGGGCTGCCTGTCCTGGGGAAGGGCTGGGCGACTCTGCCAGCCCCACCTGCAGCCTGAGAGGGAGCTGGGCTGACTCAGATGGAATCAGGGCTGCTTTCAGCAGGAAACCAGAGAGAGGGGCTTGAAAAGCTTTGTGTTCTGTGCTGTGAGAGGAGCAGCTGCTTCCTCCTCCTGTTTTCCTTCCCTCCCCGATCTGCTGCTCTCAGAGTGCTTCTGACTCAGCCTCTGAGGGGAAAAGTGGAGCTCGCTGTGAGCTCCAGCACTTTAATCAGAGAATCACAGAATATCCTGAGCTGGAGGGGATCCACAAGGATCACGATCCTGCTCCTGACACCCCAACAATCCCACCCTGTGCATCCTGGAGCTCTGGCTGCCTCAGGCCCGTGCCCATTCCCTGGCGACCCTGGGCAGTGCCAGCACCCTCTGGGGGAAAAAACTTCTCCCAAAACCCATCCTGAGCCTGCCCTGGCCCAGCCCCAACCATTCCCTGGGTGCAGTCCCTGTCCCAGGAGCAGAGCTGGAGCTGTCCCTGAGCTGTCACTGCCATGTCTCCCCTCAGTCTCCTCCTCTCCAGCTGAACAAACCAAGGCCCCTCAGCTGCTCCTCACAAGGCCCTCCCCACCCTGACAGCCGTCTTTGGACACTCTCTGATGGTTTTTCTTACACTGTGGTGCCCAAAAGTTCCAATAATGTTCTGGGTGAGGCCATCCCGGCCCCAAGCAGAGCGGGACAGTCCCTCCCTGGCCTGGCTGGGGGAGCTGGGCCTGATCCCCCCGACATGGCAGAGATTTAATTCAGCATTTGGTGAGGGGGAAGACCAGAAACCAAAGTGTCCGTGGGCTGAGAGCTGAGGGTCTGCTGAACCCTCCACACACAGAGCCAGGGCCTCTGCAGGAGCCGTCAGGAATGCTGTCAGAGCAGCACAGCTCCTTCCAAACCTGTGGGACTGGGGGGGTTTGCCATCATGTTCTTGAGACAGCTCCCCATTCTCCCCCTTCTCATCAAAGTTTGCTTTTTAAAAATGTGCTATTTTTCTCGGATATGTGAGGAACAAGAGTTCTCAGCTTTGTGCAGTGGGTCCTTATGAGACTTTTAAGGAAATCCTCATCCGGATGGATTTGCACTTTTTCCTTCTGCTTGGAGCTGAGTCACTGGAACTGCAAACTGTGGTCAGCACAGACATTTGCATCTGTGATTCTGTTTTTATCTGTGAAGCTGATACCTGGTTTAGAGTTGGGGATGGCACTCTTTAAGTAAAGACTATAGTAATTGGGAATTCTGGGATTACCTCGGCCCTGGCAGCCTCAAAGCCTCAAAGCCACTGTCTTGAGCTCAGAGATGAGCAGGACAGAGATGTGGTTAGTCCAAGAATTGAGCTCCATGTTCCTACTGGCCAGAATTAGGTTAGGCCCAAGATTGTCCTCAGAAAATCACAGGAATTTTCATGAGAAGGAACAGCCCCTGCAGGATCAGTCTGTGTTAATGGCTCCAGAGAGATCTGGAGCAGCTCTGCTGGCAGGAAAGGCTGGGACAGCTGGGATTGTTCACCTGGACAGGAGAAGCTTTGGGCTGAGCTCAGGGTGGCCTTGCAGGGCGTGAAGGAGCCGCAGGAAACCTGGAGAGAGACAATTTCCAAGGGCTGGAGGGACAGGACACAGGGAATGGCTTCCCACTGCCAGAGGGCAGGGCTGGGTGGGAGATTGGGCAGGAATTGTTCCCTGGCAGGGTGGGCAGGCCCTGGCACAGGGTGCCCAGAGCAGCTGTGGCTGCCCCTGGATCCCTGGCAGTGTCCCAGGCCAGGCTGGACACTGGGGCTTGGAGCAGCCTGGGACAGTGGGAGGTGTCCCTGCCATGGCAGAGGCTGAAATCAGATCAGCTTTAAGGTCCCTTCCAGCCCAAACCATTCTGGGGTTCCATGATCTTTTTTGATCCCCTAAGGATTTATTTACAGGTCATCCAGCTGTAAACTGGAGCAGCTCCTCCCCATGCTACAACCCTTTTATCCCATGTGTTCCACAGAAGTTTTCAGGCTCCTATTTCCCATCACACCTCTTCCCTCACCCCTTTCAGGCAATAAACATTATGAGCTGCTGGACTAGGATGTCTCAGGATGGGTGGAGGAGTTAAAATTTAGAAGTGCAGGAGCTGCGAGTTGAAAATGCCTTTAGCAAGTGACAATTAAACCTTGGTATGTCCCCAAAATGCAGAGAGGAGTAGTGGCTGCACATCAGGAGGGGCTGAAATGGGGAAGGCCTGGGACATCTCACCTCAGCCCCAAATTCTGCGTGTTGGGAGCAGAAATTCAGCACTTCACTAGTACTGGGCTGAGGCTGCTTCCAGAGGTTGTGGGATTGGGAGGGAACATTTTCCTGGCCTTGCATCCTCATCCCAGCAATTTTTGTGCTGAGGTGGAGCTGCCCTGGCCCTCAGGACACAGAGTTTACCCCACCCAGCCCTGTTTGTGTAATGCTCTGTGCAGGAGAAGGCTTTTTGTACAAAATGTGTTGCCAGGCTCTCTGGAGGGGGTGGAATGTGAGTTTCTCTCCCTATTTTCCAGTATCTTCGGAGTCCTGGGGAAATGCTGTGTTTTATCAGGCCCTGATTTTGCTGCTGAAGCAAAATCCTGGCTGCCACTCACTTCTGTGCAGGGCTGTCACAACGCTGCTTTGGACCTGACTTTTTTTATTCATTATTGATCATGGGAAATTGTTTTGAGAAGAGGGATGTAATTTATTTATCACCGAGGCTTCCAGTGGAATGTGATTTGCGCTGGAGTCCTGTTCCCTGAATTGTGCTCTGGCAAATACGATAAGGCTCGGGAAGTAGGACAGCTTTGATGCTGAGGAGTCACTCTTAACATCCCAAACACTGCTGGGAAAGGGCTGCACCCTCCCTTCTGCGCCTCATTCCCGCTGTGCCACACGCTCCTCTGGAAATCTGCACTCCCCCTCTGCCTTTGGTGGCAATCAGGAGAGCTGGAGCACCCCAACCCCTCTCTTATCACATCCCATCAATATTATCACCCTTGAGAAGCTCATGGAAAGTGTTTTAGGCAGAATAAACTTTTTTTTTTTATGGCAGGAAGTGAGCGAATGGAATTATCTCTGTCATAAAGGTTATTTGCTAGGCAATAAATAGATATTTTTAAGGGCAGAGTCTGGTGTTATTCTGTCTGTCAGAGCTATCCCTGACTTTAGGATTCAATATTTTTATATGGCAGTGTGTTTATCCTCGCCGTGAAGTGAGGGTTGAGGGGAAATATGGGATTTGAGTACCCCCAGCTGAGCAATATTCACAGCTTTGAGGCATCCACAGGAGCCTATTCCAGCTGCAGGCAGATTATGACCTCCACAGATGATGTGAAGAAGGGGGGAAATCCGAGAACTGCTGATATAATCTGTAATAATCTCAGCCTGGCATTGATCCTGTGCTTTTTTACCCAGGAAAACGCCATCCTTTAATTTCCTCTGTTCTCCCTTCACTTATGATTTACTTCTTCCCCCCTCCCCCATAAAAGTCTGGAGTGTCCTCCTGCACTTCTGCTGTTGTCCCCAGGATTTTAGTGGGAACATTTGAAAAATAAATACCAGCCAAGGAGCACATTACCTTTTATTACATCTGTTCTCTCTGCATATGCAATGGTGAATTAACTCCATTTCCACGAGTCTCTTGATTTTTATGTAGCAGTGGAGAGGAGCTCAGGCCATAAAACTTGTTTGGTCCTGTCCACATTTGTGTTCTTAAATATCTCAGGACACCCCAGTGGAGCCCATGCTGCTCCTCTCTTTTTGTGCAGCTCTCTTTCAGTGCATTTCCATCTTGTTTAATTTCCTTTAAAGGCAGCAAAATCTCCCCCAATCTGTTTCTTTGCCTCTTTCTGAGCCTGCCTGTTATTGTTGGGGAGTTCTAGCATGACACTGCCTCAATATAGGCAATTTTCTCCTGCAAACACGTTATCATCACTGCTCCAATCCATTTACTGCTTCAGAACCTCTGGGGCAGTGCCTGCTCTGCTCCACTGAGCACCACAGATAGACCCTGGCTGCTCCTAAAGCTCTCAAATTGGTGCCCTGCTCCACTGGCTGGAGCATTCTGGCCAAACCTGTGGCTGCTAAAGAAACATTTTCCTCTTCCTGGAGCTTTTGTGACCTGATCCTGCCATATCCCTGGCTTTATGGTCATGGGATTCTCGTGGATGTGCAGGCTCGAGCTCGGCGCCTTGTTTATTGAGTTACTTTTATGGCAGCAGCTTCCATCCTTCTGTCTTAATCTCATTTTATGTCTTTTTTTTTTCCCCCTCTCCCAGCCTGCACGACCGTAACTATCTCTGATATTTAAATGCCCACATACATGATCAGTAGATCTTAAGAGTAATATTTTTATTTAGTTAATGCCGGGCCTGGCTCCCGTTCCGAGGAAATCTCACGCTCGCATCGCACGAGCTCTTCTGCAGTGGCCACAATAGCAATAAATGGGTTTATTGCTCTTGTCAGAGACATATGTTTCAAGGCCAGCAGGGCCTTTATGATTATTTGGTTGGAGATTATGGATTGCTCAGAGCAGAACTCAAAGCACTGAGTCAAAATTAATAACGTGGAGGGGACTTGGCGTGATCCGAATGCCTCACGTGGGGACACACGGCCCTGACGGAGGTGCCACTGGAGCCGGCTCGGCTGCACTCCTGGGAGCAGGCAGCTCCCTCCTCCGAGCCCACAGAGCTTTCCCAAAGCTCCCAGAGTGCAGGGGATGAGCAGCCACGTGCTCACAGTTTTCTTTGCACCGTGGAAATGTCACGGCTAATTTGCAGTTTGTGTTCGTGCAGCAGCAGGACCTGGGCAGGACGGGGGCTGCCAGCAAGCTGGCAAAAGTCTCCCAAGCATTCCCCGAATCTCTGCATCCTTCTGGTCCTGCAGACGTGATATTCTTGCTGGGAACTGCTGTTGGCAGAGATGCCATCTCCAAATGACACAGCTCCCCCAAAAGCACATTGCTCAGGGGGTCTTTAAAGCCTCCCTGCTGCACTTAGGCCCCGCTGAGCTGTGCTGCTGATTATGATGCTCTGCAAAGAGTTGTTTCACAACTATGATTTTCCAATTACTTAAATCACCTGGAACTGAGGAATAAACCAGAGCTCCCTGTTATTTCTCTCTTTTTTTCTGCTCGTTTTGAGGGGAGGTTTTGGTGCTGTTTTGCTCCCTGCAGAGAGCACTGCCTGATTCCCGGGGGTACCTGGCTGCAGGTGTGCATCCCACCCCCTCTCGCATCACAGGTGGGCTCCAGTTGAAATTCAGGACATTCCTGCAGGGATCCAGGTGTCTGGAGGGATGTTACAATGGTGCACAGGGCACACCAGGAAGCTGAATTTCAGTGCCCTCATCTCCAGCCCAAACAGAGCTGGATTTCTCCTGTGGGGAGAGAGGGATATTCCAGCACCTGTCAGACCAGTTTTTTGGGGGAGTTTAGAAAAGTGACCCAAAAGGCTAAAAAGCGATCCACAGGGGCACCTCTGCCTGCTCCATCCTGCTGGGACACAGATCCAGAGCTGTCCAGAGCTTTGGGATGGGTTTGCCCAGATTTCCACCGTGTTGAAAAGACCCACCCTAAATATTAGATGGAAAACACACCAAGAGAAATGGAAAGGGAGAAGACTGGACAGAAGGGAATGTTCTCAAGGGTTATTAACAGCTCTTCCCAGGCCCAGGGTGTCCCTGCAGGCAAATCCTTGATTCCAGACTTGGTTTAGGCAAGTGATTAATGGATTTCGGGATTGCAGCAGCCACTGCTCATCCCAGACCTTCCCTCTTTTTCCCAGGCCTGGCCCCTCAATCCCTGTCCCTCACTGTGGGATCTCTGACAGGTTTGCAGGTTCCCAGCCCCAGCATTCCAACCCTGATCCCACCCCTTCTGTCCCCTCCAGCTCCTCCTGCCTGGAGCAGTGGTTTGCCCTCTCTCCACGGTTTCCCACCTGATCCAAACTTCATTTAGGAAAGGGAGACAGCTGGGAATGTGTCTTTTCCACATGAGGTGCTTCCCACAGGTCCTGGTGACAGCAGAGGGTGGGTGGGTGGGTGTGCAGTGGATAAATTCCCATGACAACTATAAATTGTCTTTAGTGGATGGGGAGAGAAAACTGGATAGGGATTTAATTCAAAGCCACTCAAATCTGCTTGGGAAAGGGAGCCTGGTTATCCAGGTTTCATCATTCCCAGCCCTTTTACAGGATGCACTCATTAAAGGCAGCTGGAAGTTGGAATTACCTATCCAGAGCAGTTCACCAGATTGTTGCTTCTGTGAGAACAACATGTTATAAACCACATACCGGGGAAGTTGTTTTAATTAACCAATTATCTATTCCAAGTTTCTCGTAGCTCTCTGTATCTCTGTTCTTTAGCTACAGTACAATATGGAAATGAAGGTAAATGAAAACACTTTATTAGGCAAAATAGAATGAACCAAGAAAATAAGAAGTTACAATGAATAAAGCACAGGCCACCCAAACATGCTTGGAACATGGGAAATGGGTACGTTTAACTGTGGCTGTTGGAACATGGATATAAGAAGTGAAATCAGTTGATCCACATTATCCTACAGCTCCACAGGCAGGGTGAGCTGTCCCTGCAGTGCAGGAGGAGCCTCTGGGAGGGTTCAGATCCCTCACCATCACCCCATGGATTTGTTTCTGGCTGCAGCATTCCAGCTGTGCCTGCCCTGTCCCATATCGCCGGCCCTGGAAGTGGGAGCAGCACTGAGGACTCGGGACTGGCATCTCAGTGCCCTCCAAGCCTCATTCCAGTGGGATCAACCTCATTCCAGTGGGATCAATCTGAACCTGCAGAACACACCTCAGGGGAGGCTCCATCCCAGACCCACGGGATTGGAGAATCCCTCAACTCTTCATTGCACACTTCCTGAAATAACCCTGGGGGCACTGAGGGAGCAAATCCCACCCTCTGCTCCCGGCAGTTCCTCCTTCCCTGGATGAGTTTTCCACCAGCGAGCTCCCAGGCCGTGCCTAACAAAGCCCCCACATCCAGGACTGAAGATTTGCCTCTCTCCAGGGCTTTTTTTCTGGTGTGGGATCCTTGTGGGATAACCAGGACCTCTGGTCCAGGCCGTGGGCTTTCAGTGCCAGCAGGGTTTTGTCACTGGGAACAGATGTGCTGAACAACCACTAACAGGGAAAATCAGGAAAGCTGAGGGTGGGGTGGCTTCCGGGCTGTTTTCCACCTTGGAATCGCTCCCACCTTGCAGCAGCTCCTCTCCTTGTAAAGCCAGGACAGCGCTAAACCCCCAAGTCCTTCACAAGCCTTTCACTCAGGTGAAAATCACTCAGGTAGGCGCTTCCAGAGGAGAATTTGGACACAAAGAGGGATCTTGTCACTTGGGTAAACAAGACACGAGGATCAGGCTCTGTGTGGGGCTTATCACCTGGAACCAGCAGGGGAGGGAGAGCTCCAGCTCTGGCTGCAGTGGCAGGGACTGGTTTCCCAAGATAAACCAGGAGTGCATTCAAGTATTTTCTCTCAGAGTGATATGAAAGTCACGTTGTTGTTACTCCACATCTGACGAGGCCGCACCCCAAATAGGATTGCCGAGGAAGTTAATGGGCTGCTGGCTGCGGATGTGATTTAAGGATTGATGGCTGCTGCCCCAGCTTCCCCTGGCATGTTTGGTGCTCCAGGGAGGGGAGAGCAGAGCAAGGGGTTTAGTCAGCCCCTTCTGGGCAGTGCCCGTGGCTCCTGATCAGAGGGGTTAAAATGAGGAGATCCCCTCCTGGAAGCAGCTCCTGCTCCTTCCCAGGCAGGGAACAAAGCCCGTGCTGCGCTCTGGCTGCTCTGGGAATGCAGAAGGAGGAGCACCCTCAGTTTGGGTGAGACAGCTCCAGTCTCTGCCCTCTAATTAACTGTGCAGCTGGAAGTTCTGCTGGCCTGGCTGTTAATTGAGGCCCTGGCCAGTAATGATTGCTGGGAGGGGCGGCCTCAGTGCCCTGCTGACCGGAGGCCACCCCGGGCTGTCCTCAGCCACCCTTCCCTGCCGTGGTCACGCTGTCCTGGCCTGGATTCTCCATTTCAAAGCCATAACAAGGTCCCTGAGGATTTTCTCTCTCCATGTCTGCAGGGAGCCAGGAGCCGTGGCTGCCCCTTCCCCCTGCCTGTCAGACCCCGATTGTTATTAGGGCTGGAATGGGAACGTTTCTGTGGAGCCGGGGATTTACTGTTGGTCTGATTAGAGCCTGAACAGCCTAATCAAATGTAACAAACTGTTATTATCCCAGTTCCAATAATACCAGGGCTACGAATTAATATGGAAAAGGATCATCAATAACAGAGCCATAAAATCCCTGGGATCTGTCTCGCCCTGGTGCTGTTCCCAATCCTTGAGCAGAGAACACCTCTGGGTGTCCCAAGGGCCAATGGCAGCTCCAGAAGTTCTTCAGGATGAGCTCAGGGTGGCTGGAAGGGGCCCTTCCCCCGTGTCACCACCAACCCTCCAGGGATAAACGATTGGGAAGGGTTGGTTGGGATGGAATTCGATTTGGGAAAGAGTTTGGAGCAACCTGGGACAGCGGAAGGTGTCCCTGCCCATGGAACTGGATGAGCTTTACAGTCCCTGCCAACCCAATCCAGTCTGGGCTCAGCCTTTCCTGAGTATCCAACACTGCTTTGGATGTTCTTCCTTATGCTGATAATAATAATAATATAATATTTTATTTCTTTTTAACATTTTATTGCTTCTATTTAATAGGTTATATATTAAAATTAATACCAGCACTTTATTTTCCTGCACTTTTATGGGTTCTCCAACATTAGAGCCAGCTACTTTTTAGAAGATTTTTTTCCTCTATCAAAGCGCTATTTTGTCAAAAATTCAGCCTTAAACTGTAGTAGGGCACCTCAATTGCTGCAAGAATTTAATCAGGGAAAACCACAATGATAATTTTGCTTTCAAAATAACCTTTCCTCCCATAACTTTTTATTCATGGCCAACAATGACACAAAGATTTTTTTTTTTAAATACTGAAATTACATGAGGATGATTTGTTGCAGGTGGTTTAATCCAGTCATCGTTGCAGCTTTGAAACGTGGCAGGTACTGGTGTTTGAAAGGTGTGGGGACACGGAGGGAACTGCCTTTTGTCTGACACTCTTCTGCCTTTGGGCTTTGAGTTTGCTGATGCTCCACAGGGACCGAGCTCGAGCGATTTGAGATAATTGTGAAATCTGAAAGAGCTCCCTGATGCCTCTGCTCTTCCCCTCCTGCTCCAAATGGCTGCAAGAGGGATTAACTCTGCTCTGGAATTGTCCCCAGCTCCCTGATTTTAGTGCTGGAAAATTACAGAGTCTGATGTTGCTCAGAGTCGGGGCTGGGATTACAAAACTTCCCAAAATTGGTGCAGACAGCCCCGTTTGCAGCTCCCTCAGAGCAGAGAGGGGAGAGCTTGTTTTAATAACTTACTGCAAGTGTTCACATTACCCAAGCAGCTGCAAACTGCCCTCCATTTTAGGGGAAAATAATGGACTTTTTTCCTGGGAGAAGTGCATGTTTATATCTGCAGGCAATAATTAGAGGCTGGTGAGTCAAGGCACTGCAGAAGGAAGGAGGAACGAACCAAACCTGTGGGGAAAAGGAACTGAAAACTGCTCGAGTGCTTGTTCTGGGATAAATTTAACCTTCCTGAAACTGAGCCAGGCGGAGCTTTTCCCACTCTGGAGAGGCACCACGGGGTTGGCTTTGGCCAGTGCCTGCTCTCCGTGACTTTCCCAGTGCTGGGCCCAGCTGGAGCAGCTGGATGAGGGCTCCTGGTGGGCAGCAGCTCCCATGGGATGGCATTTCCTTGTCTCCTGAAAAAGAGACCCCCCCCAACACCTCTCAGAGCTCTCAGAAAGGGCTGGGTCATGTCCAAGTGCCTTTGGAATGTGGGAGACTCCTGGGATGGAGATTCTGAGACCTGGTTGGGTAGATCCCACCTCTCCTGTTTTCTCCCCCACAGCAGTTCCAGGCACAAGGCTGCCCCCAGGCTGTTCCAGGCATTCCCATCCTTCCCTCCTCTCCTTAATATTCCCAACTTTCACACCAACTTTTAATAGCTGATCCAAAGGGGCTGGCAGGAGGCTCCGGAAGGAGCAGCCAGGCTTGACCAGCACTATTAAATAGTGATTTTATCCATGTTCACACAGGTGCAGGAGGAAGGAATGGGGAGTACATAACATAAATCGGATTTTTTCTCGAGTTTACAGGAGTTTGAGATTAAAGAAATTTGTGGAAGCTGGCAGGATAAATGAGATGGGAGCTCCTGTGAGATAACAGGGAGGATTAGTGGGAGCTCAGCAATAATGGAGAGCAGGTCTGGGGTGGGAATTGTCACCCTGGAAGTCGGGGGGGCCTTGGCTCCAAGAGGAAAGACCTGACCCTGGGACTGGGGAAAGACCTGTCTAAAAATGATCTCTTTTCTCCATCAGCAGTGATGGCCACTGTGTTTTGCATATCAAAGTGTGATGGTAACAACCACTGCTCCACTCTGCCACTGGAAAATCCCTTCAATTTCTCTCAGAGGTGTGGAGCCATCCGGCCAAATCTTGCATGGTAAATTTGTGGAGAAATCCAGGTGAGAACATTAATTCTCCATTTCTCCTCTTCATCAGATCACTGCCCTTTAAGCACCCTCATAAACTCATCCTGCTCTTGCATTTCTTTGCAATATCTACAGAGAGAGGCACTTACACCAAAATATTTCCTCTTCCTGAGCACTTCCCCGCTGCTCTGTGATCATCTGCACATTGAAAAAGGGTTTGTCCCTCTCTCTTTGTATTTCACCTTCATACTTGGAAGGGATTTCTCCAGTCCTCTCTTTGCCCCAGAATATTCTTGTGTGGGGCAGAGTTCTCACTAATCCTGCTGAGGTGCAGCCCCTCAGCTGCTCCCATCGTCCTCCTGCTGCCCCCAGACCACACAAACCACTCAGGGTTGGCTATTAACAGCCTCAGACTCATTTGGGGCTGATCAAACGCAGCTCTGAAGTGCTGCACAGCTCTTATCCAGGAAAATGTGCCTCTCCCAAAGTGTTCTCGCTCTGACTGGAACATCTGTGACAAGCCGAGCCATTTCCTGAGGAGCATGAGGATGAGCCACAGACCCCCGATGCCTCCAGGCTTGCTTGTGGCCTTGAGCACAGGGACCTACTTATCTGGTGCTGTAGCTGCTTTTAAAAGCATTAACACACCAGGAAAATGCAGAGTGCTTGTATGGACAATTAATTTCTGCTTTACACTGCCTAAGAATTCTTCTGAGTGCTGGCAGAGTGACTCAGAACTGGGCTGGGTGGTGACAGCCCCGTCACTGCTGTGGTGGAGCACCTCAGCAGGGTCAGGCCGGCCTTTGATCCTGCCCGGGTTTCTCTCCTTGGCAGGTCGGGTATTTTGAGATTCAGTGTGTCCAAAGAGCTCAGCACAGCTCAGAGCAAGGCTGGGGCTGGAGCCGGGTCCTGCTGGTCAGTGGGTGACCCAAGGGGCTGCGGCCATCTGTTGCCCTGTTTTCTGCCTTTCTGTCTCTGTGCAGAACTTTCACACGTAGCCGTCTTCTGTAAACAAAGTTTATTCTTGGTCATGTCCACCACACAGGTTGAGGTGGGTTTGTTTGTTTGTTTGTTTGTTTTGTTTGTTTTGGGGTTTTTTTAGGGGAAAACTCTCTCTACTTTATTTACAGTTTCTACTTTTATACATTTGTACAGAGGTCCAGAGATTGGCTAGAGAGGTCACCACCTCTCAACCTGTGTGGTGGACATGACCATCAATCAATTCTTCTCTCAGAGGAGAAGAATGCAAACATTCCAAGAATAAACTTTGTTTACAGAAGAAGGCTACGTGTGAAAGTTTTGCACAGAGACAGAAAGGCAGAAAACAGGGGAACAGCCATCTGTGGAAATCAGCTGAGAGAAGGTGACAGTGGCACTGCTTCTCCAGCCCACCACCCTTCCTGCTCATGGTTCACCTGCCCTGTGTTCCCCGGGGCTCTTCACTCCATAATTCCCAGAATTCACGGTCCTGCAAGGACCTGTCCCGTGATTCAGGTTTGGGAATCACCTCCACAAGGATAAAAGCAACCTCTCTGTGTTCCTTTGCTGGAGCCTCCCAGCCCCAGTCCCCAGTCCACCTGGGAAGTGACCACAAGGGTGACAGGACAAGGTCCCCTGGCAGGGGCTGGATACAGGGACTCTCAGCTGGGGCAGTTTTCAGTGCCAGCTGGAAAATTGCATTTATCCGAGGGGCTGATTTGGGCATCCAAGTCCATCATGAGCAGAGAGTGGTGAGGTTCCAGTCCCGGATTCCCCTTTGCCTCTGGCAGAGGATTCCCCCTTCCCAAGGGGCTGGGCGGGCAGAAAGCCCCGCTGGCAAACACAGCAGTGGGGTTTGTAGGAGCACCGTGCCCGCATCTCAAACCTTGAGTTTTCCACCTCTGCCAGGGTGTGACCTCCCCAGGGGCTGCAGGACACCCCCCAGACCCATCCATGGCTGGGAATTCAGTGGCGTTCCCAAAACGTCCCCTCCCGGGGCACCACGGGCACGGCAGCACCTCTTCCCCATCCTGGCACCGGTGTCTGCAGGCCGCCCTGAGGAGCTGCAGGACAGGAGCTATTTTGGGTGCTGCCAGGCTGCCTTGACACATCCCTGCAGGGAGCCTCCCCCAGCACCCTGACACTCGAGAGCTGTCGCAGAGGAGCTGTTAATTAGCCGAGATCCCGGGAGCAGCGAGGGTGGCTCAGAGCAGCTCCGCTCCCAGCAGTGGCAGCTCCAGCTTTGCTCTTCTGTCCTGCCTTGTTTTCATCGAAACTTCCCGGAGCCGAGGAAAACGCACAATTAGAGGCTGTTAGGTGATTGATTCCTGGGCGAAGGGGCCTTTCCTCCTTGCCTGGAGGGTCTGGCAGGTATTATTTAAAGAGCTAATGAATGTTAATGGGCACATTATTTGCAAATCTTGAAGTGGAATATTAGATCAGGGCTCCTGTGTGTCATGGTAATCAGCTTTGCCTCGCTCGCTCTGGCTGGGGGGGGAAACACCCTGCAGTTGCTTTGTTGTGTGCTTTTCAGATTAATATCCTTTTTCCAATCCAGCAGCTTTTCTCGGGGTGCTGGAGTCAGAGAAGCAGATGGTTCACATGCTGCTGTTTGATGCCTGACCAAGGGATTGTCCTGCTCAAACCCGCCCTGCTGTGAACACAGACCGAGCTCCCTGCTTTGGTCTCCGCCGCCGAGAGGGGGAAAAGGTGTTTGGGAGGAGGCTGGAGCCCCCCAGCAGCATCCCTGGGATGGACAGCAGCGTCTGAGCTGCTCAGAGCCCACCAGATCCTCCTCGGGATGGGCACCAGGGAGCAGCTCACACCAAGAGCTCCCTGCTGCTGCTCCAAGCTGCCTTTTCTCCAGCGTTTCCCAAATTTCACTTGGCTGCTTCCTCCTGCACTTCCATCCACGTCCTCCTCCAGATCCCCACAGCCAGGCTGGTCCAGAGCTCTGGCCAGGCTGGTGGCCCCCCAGCCCACACCCCCTGGATAACTGGCTGCTCCTGGATGCCAAAGGTGAGGTTTGAGCTGTGCTGTCCGCAAGAACACGCTGAAAGGTCCAGCTGCCAGCCCTCCTGGACACATCTGGATCAGAGAGCTCAGCCCTGCCAGCTGTGACCCAAAATACCTGGCACACCTCTGGGCAGCACACGCGTGGTGTCCCTTAGGAGGCCAAATGAAAGGAAAGAAGAAATCACATTTCCCAAATGTTTTTCCTGGAGCCTTTCCTGAGCATCAGACAAAGGAGCAAAGCTGCTGCACGGGGAGCAGCACTGCCCTGCCTGGCTCAGGGGGGCCATGAGTCCTCCTGGGCTCCAAAGTGACCCACAAACCGGGCAGGTGGGAGGCTGGGACACCTGGGGGTGACAGGGGATTGTGGTTCAGGTGTTCCACTGGTGTGATTCAGGTGCTCCACCTGCTGAGTGCTGCTCCCAGGTAGAGGATCCCGGTGAGAAGAGCAGCACCAGCAACTGTGTGGGAAACTGCCCCAGGTGCAGCACAGGTGAGGGACAGAGGGAGGCTCTATTCTGCCAAAATTAACCAGCAAATTGATGATGAAAAAAGATCCATCCTTCTGGATCCATCTACTTCTGGATTTCCATTCTCCCTCTGGATAAATCCGGTGGATTTCTGCCTCAGAAGGGGAAGATTCCTGCTCTGTAGCACACCTGCTCCGCTGCTCCAGACTCCTGAGCATCCACCCATCCTCCTCAGCTCGTTGGTGCCAACCTACTTTGTATTAACAGTGATTCAAATGTTAACAGCTGCTGTCCATGTTCGTCAAAAAGCAGCTTAATACAAATATATGATTATTGTATGAGCATTGTATAAAAGATACTTGGTTGTGTCTTAAGCTAAAACAACAATATACACTTTTATCCAATCCTGATACGTTTATAAATATATTTAAATGGGTATAAATATTTATAAATAGTTTCTGTAATCTTCTGTAATTAGGCTGTAAGCTCTGTGACAGACAGCATCTGTTTGATCTGCGGGCGCTCTCCGTGTGTGTGTGTGGCAGGTCTCTCCAATAAAAGTGTTGGAGTCAGGAGAAGCCTCTGAAGGGAGCCGGCTCCTTCCCCTGGGAGGAGGAAAGGCAGACCTGGAGCAGGCTGCAGGTGCAGGGGAAGCCGAGCTGGGAGTGTGCAGCAGGGCGGGGGCAGGGAGGGATGAACAGCCCAGGCCTGGTGCTGGAAATCTCTGTGAGTTATTGGCAGCTGGAAGCTGGGCTGGGAGGAAGGAGCAGCCAGCGAGGACGTGGTGGGTGGGAAAAGTGATCATAAACCCTTTTTTATTTCTCCTCATAACTCTCTTTATTTCCTCTCAGTTTGACTGTCGCTTTCAGCTATCTTTGTTCCAGAAGGAGAGGAAGTAACCTAACACAGAGTCAAACAAAACGGGCCCTTTCTGCTCTAAAAGCCTTTGGGAATGCTCCTGACACAGAGGAAACGGGGTGGATTTTCTCAGGGCTGTGGGAGCAGCTGATGAGCCTGGTGGCAGCAGGACAGGACAATCCATGGTCACACAAAGCCACCAGCAGCTCCCACGGGTGGGCTCAGGTCCCAGAGCAGCTGCTGGGCCAGCTGGAGGCCTGTCTGGACTGCTCCACGTCCATCCTTTCCCAGCTCAGGACAGACTGGCATGGCCCAGGTGGCTCCTGGATGTCCCCATGGCAGAGTGGGATCCTCAGACCATCCCACACAGGCACCTGGGGCCTGGCAGGACCGAGGGCACCATCCCCTGTGCCAAGGGCTGGGTGGGTGTGTTTGGTGAGAGCAGCAGAAACTGGGCACTGCAGAAGCTTTATGGGGACAGCCTTTAGGGCTGGAGAATGGTTTTTGGGGTGATGACACAGGTCACGCTCTGGGGAGATGCTGCTCGGTGGGAACAAGTGCAATGAGGAGGAGGAGGAAGGGGAGAGGCAGAGTTTTCCTGCTCCAGTGGTGGATCCTGATCCAGCCCAGCTGCTCAGGAGCCAGGCTGTGTCCCTGGCCCTGCAGAGATGTCCTGGCTCCTCTGTGCCCCCACTGCACACACGGGGAGTGGTGGATGTGGCCCCTGCCCTTTGTCCCACCAGCCCTGTGTTTCTGCTCCAGCTGCGTGAGAAGAGCCCGTTCTGCCCTGGGATTGGGGGAAAATCCTGCTGGAGGAGATGGAGACACCTCTGCTTCATCCAGGCTGAGGGAGAGGACGCGGAGAGCGATGGGGAGAGGTTTGTCTGTGTGGGATGGAGACAATGGCTGGGAACGGCAGGGAAAGAGAAAGTGGAGCAGAGCAGAACAAAGCCAGACTGAAGCAGGAGCCTGGGGCTGTGTAGGGAGTGGAAGAGCATCCAACAGAGCTGAACTGGCTGTGCCAAATCCCTGGGAATTGTTCTGCCTCTGCTCTGGCTCTCCGTGTCGAGCACTGCTCCTGAGCAGGGCACTGCTGCTCGGTGGCAGATGACTGTCATTCCCAATTTCTGTGTTTAAAAATGCAGGAGAACGGACTGAAAGAAAAATAATCAAATCACCAAGTGCAAAGTTGCAGAGTGATCTTTGCTTTGCAGCTTTGACTTGGGCCCCGGCTGTGTATCTTTAATCTTCCAGAAGTCTTTAATCAGAAGAAAATCTGGCTTATCCCTAAAGCCCGGGGTCTGAGCCTGTGCAGAGCAAACAGAATCCTCGGGAGCCCCCAGGAGGGGCTGGAGCAGAGACAAGTGGAGATGATGTGGCTGTGGCTGCCCAGTGATTCCAGCAGGGCAGTGCCCAGCTGCTCCAGGCAGGGCAGGAGAGGAGATGCTTGAGGCAAGAACTGTGGGGGGAAATGAAACTGTGACAGCTGTGAATGAATAAACAGGCTGGGAGTTGAACAGGGAAAAGGGAAATGTTGGGAAATGTTGTCTGTACTCACCTGGAGTGAAACTTGCTGGGTTTTGTGAGCCTGGATTTATCACAGAATCACAGGTGGGAAGGGACATTAAAGTTCATCCCATCCCACCCCTGCCATGGGCAGGGACACCTCCCACTATCCCAGGGTGATCCAGCCTGGCCTTGGACACTGCCAGGGATCCAGGGGCAGCCACAGCTGCTCTGGGCAAGCAGAGGCCTCCCCACTGATTTAGGGGTGATGCTGAGGATTTGGGGTCTCTAGAAATGGGGCAGTGACTTCCTACCAGTTTACAACAGGTTAGAAAGAGCAGAGAGGAAACAGGAGAATCCAGTGGAGCCTGTGCTGCTCCTGGGACAGGAGCAAAGCCAGCCCTGCCTTTCCTCCAGAGCTCAGTGCACCCGCTCAAACCTCGGGACTGATTTTTTTGGCATGGACAAGGCTTTTCCCAGTATCTTTAAGGAAAGCAGACTCACTTTCCAAATGTTTTCAGGCACACCCAGCCAGGGCAGTGGCTGCTCCCGGGTTTCCTTTTCCTCCTCTCCTGCCTGTTGAGTGTTCCTGGCAGTTTCCAGCTGCGAGAAAAACCTCAGAGGAGATGATGGGACCTGGGAGCAGTCCTGCTGTCAGCCTAGAGCGTGGCAGAGGGGAAGGGGCTTGGGCTGTCAGGACCTTCCCCTGTGTGGTCACACAGTCCTGGCCCCCTGTGGCAAGGGTTGGAATAACCTGCTTCCCTGGGAAGAGCTTTGGGGGATGAGGGAGGTTGGGAGCTCTCTTTAAACTCTGTAATTATCAGCATAAACTTTCCGTTGCTAAAATGAGTTACTCGGTGTTGTTTTCCTCATGCAGATTTATTTGGCACCACGTACAAATCCAGGTAAAGCTGGATGTGTCCGTTCTTAGGAGCAACAATCCCAGCTGGAGTGGGAAATTGTCCAGGGAAAGGGGTATCCTGGATGTCCCTTTTGGCCATGTGAGGTTTTATCCCAGCTTTGGGGTTTTCTGTGGAAATCAGAGGGACAAGAGCCCAACCCATGAGAGCCAGGACAGAAAGCAGCAATGGGGCAAGTGCAGGAGAGGGCTGGGTATTAATTAGTGCAATGAACAATTAATGAACAATTAATATTAGAAAATAACTCACTCTGTGAGATTAAATTCAAAACTAAAGCAAAAGGTTGAGGCTACATCAGCACCCACCTGACCAGGGGACTCTAAACCATAAAAGTCACCAAGAATCTGGAGCCCAGAAGGTGCAAACCAGCCCCAAACTGGGGAGAATTCCAAAAACTCCATGGAAAAACAATAAAGACAACACAGGAGAGAATTGCTGCTTGGGACAGCCAGGAGAAGCAGTGCCAGATTTAATCCTGAGCAGGCCACAGGGCTAATTTTAAATGCTGTTATTGAAGGGTTGCTCTGTAAAAGTGTCTCGATGTACCCAAACTCGGTAACATTGTAGGAATTTAAAAATAAACCTGCAAGAGTTCATCACAACTTCATTTCAAAAAGCCTCTCCACATAAAAGGGGAGAGGCTTGTTAAAAAGAAATTAAAAGCAGCCACCAAAAGGGTGACATTTTTCCAGGGGACACAGACATTGTTTAAAGATCGTCTATTAGAGGATGAGAGCAAACCTATACAATTATCAAAAGAGACCTTAAAAGGGCAAAAAATTAGCAGTTCTCATTAAAGAGCAGTCCAGAGGAGGCTGGCAGAGGTAAAACAATATCCTTCAAACAGTGGAAGTCATGTTCAAAGGAGAAAAATGAGAAAAGGAGTCTGAGAAGACAAAGCTGCGACAGCAGAGACAAACCCTTTTTTTGAGGAGGAGTAAAAGCCTAATATTAAACCCCAATAAATCTAAAAATAAACCTCAGTAAATCTAATCATAAACCCTTTTTGCCAACCCCCTCAGCAGCTGTGGAGCCCCAACAGTGGGGGATCCATCTCAAATCTTGGAGGAGGTGGGGGAGCAAAATGGAGGAATTGAAAGTATTCCAAGGAGCCCCTGGAATTCACCCCAGAGCCCGAAGGATGTGCCACAGGACAGAGGCATTCAGTGGTGGTGAGCAAGGGATTATTGAAAATCAGCTGGTTCCAGAGCAGCTGGAGGTGGGAAATGCAGGGATGTTTCCAGCAGCAATGCAGGGATGGCCCAGCCCAGCCCTCAGCTGGGAAAAACTCAGGAAAATGTAACAGAGACCTCAGGAAGCACAGGAATAAATCTGGAATGGTGGGGAAGAGTTCTTGCAGCCTGTGAGCTTGAGAGCAAGGGGTGCATGTGGGAAAAGCTTTGGGAAAGTCCTCATCAGAGGCTCTGGAAGAAGTGAGGAGCGCAGTGTAAAACTGTAGTGCTCCAGAGAAAATTCTACTCTGTCTCATAACTGTGCAAGAAACACAATTCCGGAATAAATCAGCAGAGTAAAAGTGCCTAGAGAAGCACCCGGGGACCTGTGGTGGAGCAGCACCTCGGCAGGTCAGGAGGAGGAAAGGAAAGCAGTTAAACCATGAGGCTGCTGATGATTGTTCACTATTCTGAGTTCCCGGTGCAAAGCCATGGCAGGAGTTCACATCAGGCCAGGAAAAGAGGAGCAAAACGTGCAGAATCCTGTGGGAGGGTGAAACAGTCCTGTAGGAAGAGTTGGGACTGTCCAGCCTGGAGAAGAGAAGGGAGTGTGGAGACCTCAGAGCCCCTGCCAGGGTCTGCGTGGGATAAAGGGAAACTGGGGAAGGATTTGTGTCAGGAACTGGAGGGCCAGGGCAAGGGGAATGGGTTAAAACTCACAGAGGGGAAATTTAGATGGGATATTGGGAAGGAATATTGGGAAGGAATATTGGGAAGGAATATTGGGAAGGAATATTGCTGAGGCCCTGGCCCCAGCTGTGGCTGCCCCTGGATCCCTGGCAGTGCCCAAGGCCAGGTTGGACACTGGGGCTTGGAGCAGCCTGGGACAGGGGAAGGTGTCCCTGCCCATGGGGTGGAACAAAATAATCTTTAAGGTCCTTTCCAACCCAAACCATTCTGGGATTCTGGGATTTGAGCTGAACCAGTCACAAGCCTTCACCAAGCTGTAACTGCTCAGGAAATGTGACTTTTTTCCTTGTACGCCCATGTTGGAGGTACAGTTAGGGAAAAAAAATCCCCTCAGTGATCTGTGATAGCCTAAAAGTAAATTGAGTGTGGAAATTTTTCGGGGGAAAAATGTTAAACAAAACAGAAGAGATCAATTTGTCATTGCACAGATCAATATTTCACCTGCTACTTAACTACTGTTTGCAGATCTGTTCCCTCCACTGGAGAAGAAAAAAAAAAAAAAGACATGAAAAAACCCTAGGAAGAAGGAAAGATGGAGAGAGAAGTGGGAAAGATAAGGGTTGAGGAATGTCTCTGCAGGCAGAGAGATTTCGTGGATTGAGACTCTTCACTCCGAGCAAAGCGTGAGTGATGGGCAGGGCTGGCACAGGGGAGATAATTCACAGTTCCTGCAGCTCAGAAACTGGGATATCACCTGGATCAGGACAATCCAAAGGGGCAGGAAGAACCTGCTTTGTTCAGAGTTTGTGTCGCCAAAATTCTTCCCCACAGGATTTGGTGGGGTTTGTGTGGCCTGCAGGAAAACCAAAAGCTCCAGGGAGATGCAGAGGGTGGTTTGCCCCTCCTTGGCCTCCCCACACCTGGCCAGGTTGGCTTCCCTCAATTGTCCTTCTTGTTTGGAAGCTTCATCTGGGAATTCTTCAGGAATCTCCTGAAATGGGTGGGTAGAGCCAAGCTCTCACATGAGGATGAGGATGGGGTCTCATGCACAGGTTTGTGTTCATCTAATCCTGACTGGAAATGAGAGTCTGCCTCAGTGTGAGGTGGAAAACCAGGATTTTCCTCATGGAGCAGACATTCAGCCGCTTTTCCAAGAGCATTCCCTACTGGACATCAGCCCACCTTCCATCACCGTGAGAGGAGAATCGAGCTCATGGTTTAAATTCTTCAACAGCCTTGGAGGGAAATGATTTCAAATTCACCTCACGCTGCAGGAGAGCTCCAGGGCTGGAGCAGAGGAGCACTGGTGGAGCTGCACCCAGGGAGGCATCTCTGGGATCACACTTCCACGGGATCCTGGCTGGAGGAGAGGGCTGGCAGGTCATCAGACACAGCCAGGGAAAGCAAAGGAGAGGCCACAGCTTCAAAGAAAATGTCTAAACCCCAGCAGGACTCAAAGCACGTTTCCACTGCAGCACTGGGGGGAAAAAAGAAACACGTTTTGTATTTTGCTTTCAGTTCTGCCACGTTCAGGTTTAAACCACGGAGCAGCGGTGCAGAAAGGCAGAGGCAGAATTTGTCATTCCACTGTCCTGAAAATGGTTAAAGCAGCATTTGTTCAAGGTTAAACAACCCAGCAAAAGTTCCTCTTGTGCTGAGTAGAAATAGGCAGATTTTCTGCATGAAAAGGGAAATACATAAAGTTGTGAATGCCTCGCATTGGAATGGAAATGCTGAGGTGCCAATGAGGTGCCGGGAATGGGGAATGGGGAATCAGCGCCCGGAGCGGCCCAGGCCCGAAAATAATTTATTTTCTCCAGTGAAATTTATTTCATGAAAAGTCATTATTCGAAAATCAATGTAAACAAAGCAAGGGGCAGCCGAGAGCAGCTCAGGGGGGGGAACAGAGCACTCAGCTCCAGGGAAAAGCTCTGCCTGGCTCCTCCTGCCCTGGGGGACACTAAAAAGCACATTCCCACATTTCACCCCCTGTGCTGAACTCCTCATAATTCCAGCCCTGCTCCGGGCAGGGAGATCATGGAAAAGCTTGGGATGGAAGGGATCCTAAACCATCCACGGGCAGGGACACCTTCCACCACCCCAGACTGCTCCAAACCCTGTCCAGCCTGACCTTGGACACTGCCAGGGATCCAGGGCAGCCACAGCTGCTCTGGGAAATCCATCCCAGGGCCTCTCCATCCTCACAGGGAGGAATTCCTTCCCAATATCTGAATCTGTCCTTTTCCAGCTTAAAGCCATTAAAGGTGCAGAGTCCTGTCATGCATCAACTTCTGCAGGACAATATGAATTCAGATTTATCCATAAGATTTATGGATAAATCCGAATTAATTAATTAATTAATTATTAACCCATAGTAATTTATTAATCCGTAAGATTTATGGATTTCTAACCAGTGTAAATCATGATCGAGGAAATGGAGGGAATTTGGGGGGCTGAGACCAGGCCAGGGTGCGGAGCAGCTCCTGCCACGTGCCACACAGACCCCAAAGGTTAAAAATCCTGGGTGGATGCAGGAATTGGGCTGAAGCCCACGGCAAAATCTGCTGGGCCGTCCTCACACACGCAGCAATTCTGAAATCTCTCTCCACTGCTTCACTGGAAAGCGGGAATTTCTCAGATTCTCCCTGAAATAAATGGCTTTTGTTTCCCTTCCTTCTTGACAGGAGTATTTATGGTGATCACAAAGGAAAGATCACAACACATCCTGGCAAAAAGCAAAAGAAGCCAGGGAATGAGCCAGCCTACTGATAATAAGTAACAAATCAGGAAAGGGAGGAAGATAATGGCTGTGATTAAAAATTAGACACTGGGAAATAAAGAACAATGGATGTGAGAAGTAAGAGTATCCATTAAAAAAAAATCCATATCCAAATGTGTTATAGACAACAAGAAAACATTTTAGATTAGGCTGGAACAAAAGGAATTCCAGCAAAATTGCCATGTTATAGATCCAGGTTTTGATAGGGGCAGGAATGCCATCAATAACGATGCAGATGATGCAGAAGAGCCCAAAAACCTGCTCTGGGAAACAATGAAGGGAACAGATTTCCAGCTCTCTTCTCCCAGCATTTTCCATCCCAGCGGCAGCAGCTCCCAAATTGTTCACAGCTTAAAAAACTGTGAAAGCTGCAAGCTTAATTAAGCGAAATAATTATTAATTTTTAAAAGCTTGCAATTAATTTTTAAACCGGTTTTCACCTGCAAGATCAGCCAAGTTGTTTGGAAATTTGTGGAGGGAAACCACTAAATATTTTACAAGAATAAATCTGGTGTCGAGGTGGTGGTCAGAGGGTGCAAAATGGGGCTGGGGTTTGTCACCAGCCCCCGGCTGGAAGTGCCAGAGTCCCCAAAAGCTTCTCCTTCTCCTCCCTGTCCCCCTTTCTCTAAGGCAGGGCTCATCCTACAAACCCCCCTCCTATGTTTTCCCCTTGGCATCAAACGTATTTTTTTATAAGCTGGGGAATAAAAATTGTTTCCAAAAGCGTCTTGTGATCCTGGGGCTTCTCTCTGCTGCTGAAGTTGATTGTCCTTGTTATTCCAGGGAAAGTTTGGAGCTGTTTAATTTGTTGGCTCCCAGCAGGTGGAAGGTTTGATGCAGGATTTGCAGGATTAAGGGTGATTTGGGACGTTCAGGGGTTTGCTCTGAGTGAAATCACCACAGCTCCAGCAGAATATCAGCAAAATAAAGTTGCAGGGTCCTTAATTAAGTGCCCTTCATTTTATTATAAATCTTGAGGCCTTACAAGTGAATTGATGTTTAATCAAGGAAATGGTGATTCTGCCTCTGCCTGTGAAACCAGAGGGAGCCAAAGGGACATCCAGGGGATTTGGGTCCAAATTTTTAAGAAATAATTCCCTTGAGCCTTCATGGAACCCCAGAATGGTTTGGGTTGGAAGGGACCATAAAAGTCTCATCGAGTTCTGATCCCTGCCATGGCAGGGACACCTCCCACTGTCCCAGGCTGCTCCAAGCCCCAGTGTCCAGCCTGGCCTTGGGCACTGCCAGGGATCCAGGGGCAGCCACAGCTGCTCTGGGCACCCTGTGCCAGGGCCTGCCCACCCTGCCAGGGAACAATTCCTGCCCAATCTCCCACCCAGCCCTGCCCTCTGGCAGTGGGAAGCCATTCCCTGTGTCCTGTCCCTCCAGCCCTTGTCCCCAGTCCCTCTCCAGCTCTCCTGGAGCCCCTTTAGGCCCTGGCAGGGGCTCTGAGCTCTCCCTGGAGCTTCTCCTGTCCAGGTGAGCACCCCCAGCTCTCCCAGCCTGGCTCCAGAGGGGCTCCAGCCCTGGGAGCATCTCCATGGCCTCCTCTGGACTCATCCAGCAGCTCCACATTGTCCTTCCTGTGCCAGGCTGGGAATGATTTGCTCCAGGAGAGGGATGAGAAATTGCTGGCAGGGTCTACTTTTTTAGGAGATTATTTGGGTGAGAAGGAACATTTTGCAATCCTGGACCTTCCTGTGACAACCTCCAGTGGGATCAGCTGGAGTCCAGCTCCCAGCAGTTATTTCAGCTTTGCTTAATCTCAGCCTAATTGTGCCGTGACCTGGCCTGGAAGGTCCCTGCTCTGCTGGAGAGGGGACTGACCCTGCTGGCACCTCACCCTGGAGCTGGAGGATTTGGGCATTGCTGTCCAGTGTTCCCAGGGCTTTGCACAGCAGTGGCCTGGCAGGAATGGTGGGAATGGAATGGAATGGAATGGAATGGAATGGAATGGAATGGAATGGAACACCGTGGAATGGTGGGAATGGCTGGAGGAACATCAAACACCCCCAGGGCAGAGCCAGGGCTGCAGGAGGGAGCTTTAAGCTGGGAACACTGTGCCCTCTGCTCCTGCTACTCAGGAGTCACGTGAAATTACCTCATTTTCGAGGTGTTTGGCAGCGGTGATTGTTGGAGGCTGCTTTCAGATTTTTGGGAAAAGTGCAGTGCCTTATCCAGCCTGAACCCATTTGCTGGGTTGGAAGCACCCAAAGGAGGCAGATCTCTGGTTGTGGAATTGGGATGGGAAAGTGCAGCTTCTGCCACAGCTCTGGATAAACCCCACGTGAGAAGAGCTCTGCTCCAGGCTCAGATTTGGGCAGAAATCTGGAGCTTCAGTCCAGCATAAGCCACAGGCTGTGGGTTTGGGGTGCAGGCGGGGCCAGGGAGACTCTGCCTGTCTGGAGGTGCTGACAGCAGGCCCGGGGTGGAGGCAGAAGGAGCTTCATCCCCCATTGCCAGGAGCTGCAGCTGCATCTCCCACCCCATGGCTCCAGGACACTCAAGGGCAGAGGAGGGATAAATCCCAAAAATGTCAGTAACACCCTGCTGGGGAGAGGAAAGGCAAAGGGTGAATTTGCTGTAGCCAGGGTTAAACAGAGAAGGGACTCAGGTTAGAGGCAGGTATAAAGAAATACAAGGAATCAATTTTTTAATGGATTTGCCTGTGCTTTCGACTGGTTTCAAAAAGCTTGGAGTAATCCAGGGAACAAGGTAATAAATTGTTGATGTATTTGTAGTGCTGAACAGGGCTGAGGTCTGCTGAAATCCTCGGCTTGGGAGGTGAGGAATTCTGCAGAGAAGCTTCCATTTCTTCCTTCGTGGTTATCATCAAACTCAGATTTTTTTTCCCCCCATTATTTCTAACTTGTTGTTTATTCCCCAGGGTATCTGCCCCGCTCTAAAGGCAGGGAAGGGGCTTTTCCTGGAGGCTTTTCCTCGGGGGGGTTCCATGATTGAAAACCAACCCGAGGAAAAGGACCATCCTGCTGGGAAAGATAATTTCTTTCTGTCTCACTCTGGATTTTCTGTAATTAAGGAGGTTCAGGTGCTCTGATAACCCCAAATCCACAGTTTTGGGCTCTCCCTGTGGAGTTTGCAGTTGGGAACAGGCACAGAACTCCTGGGAATGAAACATCTCTGGGTCCTGCAGGCTCTGCTGCTCCTCCAGCCCTCCAAGGAAACGACTGCAGTGCCAATATTGACCAGGGCTGTTGGAGAGCGTGGAGGCTGCCGTTCATCACAGGTCAGGTTTGATTGCAGTTTGGAGGTTCCCTGTGTTTGCATCTCCCTGTGGAAGTCAATGTTTTCCTGGTTTCTGCTCCAGTGCCAGCAGAGACCAAAGCTTCCCGGGATTTTGGCTGTTGGAGGGGGATCTTTCCCACCTGGAAAACAGGAGACCCTGAACCCACCTGAGCTCTGCCATGGAGCCTTTTCCAGCCCCTGTGGCTTCCAGGCTGGAGAAACCTGGATCCAACCCTCAGATAATGCAAAACTGTTTAAAACAAGCAGGAAAACCCCATTTTATGGACAGACCCCTGAGGGCAGCAGGAATTTCTCCCATCTCTTTTCCATGGCACCTGGCTGGTTGTGCATGTGCAGCCAAAGCTCCCAGGCCCCTGGAGGAGGGAATTTTCAGCATCCATGATGGTCTTGCACGTTCCCAGTGTGTTTCCTGCCCTGGGAAACGCTGGATTTGTTCCTGAAACCCTGAAAACAGCAGGTTGAGGTCCTGCCATGCAGACAGTGCTCTGGATGACAGGAAAACACCACAAGGTGTTTTTCCATGTCCTTGGGAGTGATAGCAGAGCTAAAACAGATGGACCAGGAGCCTTTCCAGCTGAAGAGTTCTGTTTCCAAGCTTTGGATTTCGGATTTATTTTAAGAATCCTTGTCTGAGGGGAGGCAGAAATATTCCACAAACAGTTCAGTCTTGTCCAAAGGAGGAATTCTCCGTTTAAAACAACCACCCCAGACCCTCTGGAGCAGCCCTGCTGTGCTCCCTCTTCAAAGGAACTCCCAGGACACCTGGGAATCCAAGCACTGGACTGGGAAACCTCCTCTCCATCTCCACGGAAGCTCTTTTCCCAGCTCAGGTTCTTGTCAGGCCCTGTTTGCGTCGTTCTTTTCTCCCCAGTGATTGTTGCTGTCAGCTTGCTCTTATCCCATTTCTTATATATGTTGCTTTATTTGGTTTTATTGCTTCTTTCACCTCTTATCTCATCAAGGTGCATTTCTTCATTGCTATTGTGATCAGCATGGCTTTTTGGAACACATTTAGGGCATCTTTTAAAAGGGTCTTCAACAACCCCAAATTAATCACCCCAATCATTCTGATAATTTTCCTGCCAGTCCCTGAATGTTTTCAGCAGGGCCTTTCCCCACAGGTGTCCAAGCCCAGGCAAGGATAGTGTTTGGGCAGAGCAAGAAAATCAGGACCTGGTAGATGGAAAAAGGTTTTGTTTGGTGATCAATTCACCCCAATCCATTGGAAAAGGGGCTGAACCAGCAAGATTGGGAAGGTAAGGAACAGTTTGAGCTGGGAAATAATCAGGGCACGTTTGTAAAGCTTAGAGGATTGTGGTGAGGAGCCACCCACGATGCCCCAGGAGCTGTGCCTGGAGCCACCACAGCTCGGAGTCTCCTTGTGCCCCTCCAGCTACAGCAAAACTGGAATCAGCCCCTCTGCATCTCCTTGGGTACAGCCTGGAGACGAGAAGGGAAATCCTCTCCTTTGGAAAAGGTCCCCAAAACCCCCAGCCGGTGGGTGCAGGCAGAGGAGCAGTGTCAGGAGATGCTGGGGGCTGGTCCTGCCTCTTTCTTTGAGAGCACAGGAATCCTGAATTCCTTTGTTTCCATTCCCAATGACCCTGCAGGTCGGCAGCTGCCTCAGAGCTGTGGATCTGCCACGGTGCTCCTGTGAGTGTCTGGAGCCCGGGAATGCTGGCTCTGGGTTCCAGGCTGACACTGCAGGGCTCTGTTGCTGTTTGCCTCCCACTCCCTCGTGTTCCCAGAGCATCATCATGAAGAGAAACATGAAAGCAGGCAATTTATAATAGTAAAAATAAATAAAAGGCATAATTATGTAAATTATGCACATCATTAACCCCAACCGTTGCTCGAAAATGGACAGAGATTCTGCAGGAAAATCATATTGAGGCTGTGCCGTGACAGTTTTCCCTGAAGGACAGGAATCTGTGGTGGACACGGAGCTGTGGTGGACATGGACCTCTGGTGGACACTGACCTGTGGTGGACACTGACCTGTGGTGGATGTGAATCTGTGGGGGACAGGGCCTGTTGGGGACAGGGACCCGTGAGGGACATGGACCTGTGGTAGATGTGGATCTGTGGTTGCCATGGACCTGTTGGGGACATGGACCTGTGGTGGCCATGGACCTGCCACCCTCAGCCCATCTGTTCAAGGCAGATTAACCCTTTGCTCAACTCATCTCCTGCAGAGGGCAGGGGAGCTCCACATCTCCCCAGAGTGTCCCTTGTCCCTTCTGGCCATGGAGGAACCCCACAAGTCCAGCACAGCTGCCTCACTTTGCTGTCCGACATTTCCAAGAGGAATCCAGGGGCCACATGGATTTTTTATTCTTGGTTTTTGAGGAATATAAAGGAGGGGATTGAGCGGGAACTGGTGTTGGATGTCTCCTCCCTTCCAATTCCTCCCCTTTCCTCCTGCTCACTCTTTTCCCTTTTCAGAGAAGAGTCACTTCAAACTCTTTCATCAGCTCACCCTCATCAAAGGCAAGTGGGCTCAGCCTGAGTGGGATTTCCCAGCCCCCTCCCATCTCCCAGATTCCTAAAGCTGCTGTAAAGCGCCTTAAACCCTTCCTGCACAGAATTTTTCCTTGCAAAAATTAGACCTCATGAAAATAGATAATTCCCAGAGGAAATTTCAATTTGATTACAAATATTGACTTGCTTTAGGAAAGCTTTTCTAAAACAAAAATCCATTTGGAATCAACATTTTCAAATTAAACATGTATGTTCGCTCTGTCAGAGTACTTAACTTGGAAAAACACCAATTTTCTTTCCAGTGGTTGGGGATTTTAGGAGTTTCTCCCACCCATAGTTTTTCGGCGAGAGCTGAACAAAAGCGAGGCCTTGAAATCGGGCGAAGTCAGGAAAAGATTTCTTTTCATTTCAAGGGATTTAAAAAAATGCAATGTGAAATGCTGTAAATAATTTTCATGCTTCTAAAAAAACCCTCCTCAAATGCAGAAATGTGGGGATTAAAGCTGGAGCTCCAGGAGATGCCTGAGCTGGAGGAACACCAAGCAAGGCTGGCACGGTGGGTGCTGCAACTCTGGTGTCACTTGGATGGTCCCCATGACCCCCCTGCTCCCAGTTCCAGCAGTCTGGGAAAGATTTTGCAGGGACTGGCTGCCAGGAGATGTGGGAAAGGAGCACACGGGTGGGAAAAACTTGGTAGTTTGGCAGCTGAGGGTGACAGCAAGCTGTGCATGGGCTCTCCACCATTTCTGGGCTGAATCCAGAGGGTCCATCAGCGTCCAACAGATGCTTATACAGAATCAGGGACTCCCAGAATGGTTTGGGTTGGAAGGAACCTTTAAAATCATCTCATCCCACCCCCTGCCATGGGCAGGGACACCTCCCACTGTCCCAGGCTGCTCCAAGCCCCAGTGTCCAGCCTGGCCTTGGGCACTGCCAGGGATCCAGGGGCAGCCACAGCTGCTCTGGGCACCCTGTGCCAGGGCCTGCCCACCCTGCCAGGGAACAATTCTTTCCCATATATCCAATATAATTTTACCTTTCAATTTGAACCCCAAATTCCCAGTTCAGTGACCAGTATGACCAGTATGATCACTGAACCCAGCTTAGGCTCCACACCCCACCAAAGCAGCACTTCAGAGTCCCCTTCTGGTGTCCAGCCCCACTTAACAAAGCTAAACCCAACTGCTCAAAATGTGAATCTTTGTTGTGTCTTCCCCCAGACTCTTCCTGCGCTTTCTGTGATCCCTCTGCTCCTGGAAACAGTGGAGATGAGCTAAAACATTTGGGAAGCCTCCCCCAGTTCAGGACAGGGAGCACTCAGGTGTGAATGCGCCGCGTTTTCCACTTTATGGACTAAAGAAAGGCAAGAATAAATCAACTTAACTTTGTGCAATGTAGGAGCTGTCTCAGAGGAGAGGGCAAATTGTTTTTAGTGCGAGAAGAACCCGGTGTCCTGCTGATTTTGGGAAGGGAAGGAAGAAGAAGGAGCTGGAGGAACAGCAACTTTCTGATGTAGACAAGATTCCAAACGCTTGTCCTGGGGCAGGTACTGAGGGGGCCCAGCCTTCAGCCATTGCCTCTGCCAAAATAAACCACATCCATTCATTAAAATAAATCAGTATCAGCATCATAAGTGACTCTGGAAGGAGCTGGGGGCTCTCCTGGAGCCTGGCTCAGGGGGCAGAGGGGTTGAGGGAGTCCCCAGCAGCTGCAGATTGCCAGGACTCTGCTGGGGTGAGGCAGCTCCAGGGATCAGCCAGGAACGACTGCCGACACTGGAAGAGCTTTTAAGGAGCACTTAGTTAATAAATGCAGATGAGAAATGGCTGGTAACAAATGCAGCAGGCCCTGGGAGGCCCGGCCTGCCCACCCAGGCCATTAGGCCCAGCAGGAGATCTGGGCCCCGCATTCCTGCAGGAGAGCCACGCTCCCACAGGAAAACAGGAAAACAAATGCTGAACTGTTCTCTGTGCAATTCCAGCACCTTCCCGGCCCCATGGCAGCAGGTCCAGCAGTGCCTGAGCCTGGGTTACCCCACAGGGGCCCAGCAAAGCCTGGGAGCTGCCGTGACCCCCATGGCTGGTGCTGGCCCCTCTCCGAGGTTTGGGTTGCTCCGAGGTTCCTCGATCCTTTTCCCAAATAACTGTGTTTGAACAGCCAGTGCAGACATGATGGAGCTGTTCAGGACAACGGATGTTGCCAGTGAGGACAACTTCTCTTAAGGTTAATTAATCATTTGTAAACCGACCTTTGAGGGAGTGAATTATTCATCAGTGCTCCTCAACCAACACAACACAGAATTTTCATCCAGCGTTTTTGGTCCAAGTTTTCCATTTTTCCATAAGTGAGGGACAGGGAGAGCCGTGCCCCTGGCTGTCACCTCTGTGTGGGATGCTCCTGCTTGCCCGGCATCGAAACCACAGCCAGGCTAAGGCTGGACCAAAGCCCGACCACTGCTGCTCTTCCCTACCTGTATTTCTTCCTTAAAGCCTGACTGACCTTAAACTCTCTCAAAGACTCCTCTCCAGGAGCTTGACATTTAAAAGTGCAGTGACAGAAAATAACTTCTTCTAAAAATATGTGTAACTTATTTACCAGCAACCAGGAGAGGAGGAGAGGAATTCAAATGAAGACACACATTGACATCACACCGCTGGTTGTTGTGACTTCTCCTGGGGGCAAAGCTGCTCCTTGGGCATTCCAGGCCTTTCCCCCACATCCAAACCTGGGAATGGCTGGGCAAGGATCAGGAGAAAAGGGATCTGTCCCCATTTGCCTTTCCCCCACATCCAAATCTGGGAATGGCTGAGCAGGAACAGGGATAAGGAGAAAAGGAATTCTTCTGTACTTTCCCAGGCTGCAGGGAGGGGCAAGAGAAAAAACCTTCCCGGGTTTTGGGAGAGACAAGGAGCTGATTCAAGATCCCACAGCCTCCAAAACTAGGAGGCAGGAAAAGACAAGCCACTGTTTATTGGGAAAACATCCCATGAATCATTTTTTGTCAGGTTACAGAAATGAAGGAATAAAAAAACAGAGAAAAAAGAAATCAAAGGCAAAACACAGCACAAATCTGGGAGCTCAGTACTTGGAAAACTGCTCATTTCCATAGGGAAAAACCTTCTCCACCCCATGTCCCCCCAGGAGAGAACGGTTCCTGCCCAAACAGGCTCCTCACCCCCTTCCCCACCCAAAACTCCAGCACAACCCTGGGGGATTCTCCTGAACGTGAGGCATTCATGTATCTTTAATTATTGTTTCAGCCACATAAATCCATGCAGAATTAAAATTCATGATGGTTCTAGGGTACAAGTGCAAACAATTTGTTCGGTAAACTTTGCTCTAATTGGCATTCTGAAAATTTCCTGTTAATCAAGCCCCCTGGGCTCGGTTTACCAGTGTAGTTGTGCCTGGAACGCCGGTGCTCGGAGGGTGCACGCGCCAGCGCCGCTTTCAAGGGTCTTTAGACGATATTAACTCACACACTTTGTCCTCGCCTTAATTTGCAAGTAATTTTTTAACAACATTTCCGTGGCCCTGTCTTTTATCTCGCTGCTTCGTTACTGGAGGCGAGCGAGCGAGAGGGAGAGCGTTGGTTAAACCTGAGACTAAACCACATCCTGGGAGCCCAGCTGGGACACCCCTGAGGGCACCCGGAATTCCTCCCTCTGGGAGATGCCTTTTCAGAAGCTCCTGACTCCAAGTGGCCGCAGGAGACACAAAAAGATGTCTGGGCCAGTGTGGAAACCTGAGGAGTGTGAGGCAGGGACCCCACAAACAGAGATATGGAGGTGGGGACACCTTGGTCCTCCTGAGCCGAGGGTGTCAAAGTCCTGAAGGGCCAAGGCGTGGGCAGAGCAGCTTTTCCATCCCATCCCGTGTGCAGGAGAACAAGAGGATCTGCCAGGCTCTGGCACTTCCCACACACAGTCCAACACAGAAAAATTGGCCAATTCTGGATCTCTTTCCCCCAGGGAACACCTTCCCCACTCAGGTCACCACCAGGATTTCAGGAGCTTTCAGCCATCCCCTCCCTTCAGTTTTGCAGCATTATCAGGCCAGTCCTTAACTCACATCCCAAGAGATTTGGGAACAGGAGAAGCTTTGGATCACCTGAGCGTCTCCTCCCAGCGGCACAGTGAGGCGGGATGATAGAAATAACAAAATAATGAGCAGCTGACAGAGATCAGGGCTGTGCTGGAGAAGCTCCCCGGGATGGGAATGAGCAAGAAGGAAATGCAGGAGAACTGGCAGCTCCCAGAAGACACCAAAGATGGTGCACAACAACAAACTGCTTCCCAGGAAAGCTGATAAGGAGCATAATTAGATGGAATTATGGCAGCAGCGGGGTCTGGGAGCTGGAAAAAGTCATATGGAGAGTGGGAATGGGCACAGTCCTGGAGGGAGAAAAGAGGGAAAATACAGGTTCACACAGTGGGAGCTGCTCACAAGGTTTTGGAGGCCCACAAATAAATCAGATGTAAAACGAGAACAGGAAAATGTGGAGGGCCCTGAATGCATGAGGAGGGAGAACAGACTGAGCATTCCAAGCAGGGATTTGTCCCATCTCCATTGCTTCAGTCTTTACCCAAAGGTTAATTGTGGATGAAACATAATGAAACAGCTTTGAAGGGAACTGTGGGGAAGGCCAGAGGAAGGGAAGGAGTTTGGAGCCATTTGGATGTGTCAGATGTATTCAAAATTAGAGGATGTGATGAAAAACACGCTGGAACCTTGAACCCTTGGTGGTTATCTTCAAAACTGATGAAGGAGCAGAGGTCCCAGGAGGTGAGAGAAGCACCTCTCTTTGAAGAGGATACTTAAAATTAAAAAAAAAAAATTAGAAAAAATCCTGAATAATCATCCTAATCTAAATTCCCTGAAAGAGGCTGGAGGAAAAGGCTAAAATGAGCAACTTGTTAAAGGAAGAATAAAATCAAAGAACATGGGTTTGTCAAGAGCCAGTCATGTCAACCCAATTTAATTTCCTTCTTTGATAAGAGAACAGGAGGACCTGAGATGAGGAGCAGCAAACACACCAGTGAGGAGGACTTTTGCATTTTCCCACTAAAAACACACCCTCTAAATCCAATCAGAGCTCAACTGGCAGAGAAACCACTCCTGAAGAGGAGGGATCGGGGGACAAGGAGATTCTCCAGCCCCCACCTTGGCTCTAGAGGAGGGACTGTCACCCTCCCTCTCCATCCTGCCTTTCTCCAGCCTGGCAATCCTCAGCTTTGCCCAGGAAAATTGAGACTAAACCTTTGTTGTGCTGCTTTTTAGCCTCTCGTGTTGGTTTCTCCTTCATTTCCCCACAACATCAGCATCCCCACGAGCGTTTCAGCAGAAGCACCTTGATGCAGCATTATCCCATGTTAACCTGGGATGCTGGCACAGGCAAGATGCTTTTGGTGGAGCTTTAGTGATCTCAACCCATTTGGAAAAGGTGCAAATTCCTACAAAAACAGCCTGGGAAACCTGAGTGGGAGCGGGAACTCCACTCCTGGAGGCACAGATGGACTGAGGGATGGGGACTCCTGCACGCCCCAGCCAGGGATTTTGGGAGCTGCAGGAATGGCTGCTGCAGGATGGCAGGAGTGGAAGCTTTTGATATAGTTTCAAACAATGTGTAATTATCAGGTAGCTGAAAATTAGCCCATCTGTGCCTCAGGAGAAGACAATGGGAAGTTGTGTGTTACTAATGGCTGAAAAGCGCTGGCAACACAAGACAGGAAATTCTCAGGTAACTTTTTTCTGCAGGTAATGTAATTACACGGCATAATCCTCAAATCTCCTGACTTTTTGGTGGGGTTTGATAAAGCTTAGGAGGTCTTCATCTCCCTCTGTGTTTCCTCTCCTCCCTGCAGCAGCACAGCTCTGGGCATTGCGGGCCTGCCTGGGCAGCAGCAGATGTGGGTGACATAAAACTGCCTTTAAACACCCAGCTAAAGACAATCTCAGGTTTTGCTAAAGCAGATTGTAAATTCCCACCTGCCTCTGCCACAGCCTCACTCTCTGAATGCAAAGAGCTTGTAACATCATTTTGGATAGAATTTTCTTGCTGGTAGAGTCAGTCAGAGCCTGATCCAGGTCAGTGCACACACGAGCAGCAGCTTGGGTCAGATTTAGGACCCTTTTTGTTTTCTCTGCTTTTGGGCCCTGCTGATGCAAAAAGAAAAATAATCTCCCAAGCCCCTTGATTTCTTTAAATGCCTCGAGGATCTGGTGATGAGGTCTTTGAAGGTCGGTGAAGCAAAGCTGGAATGGCACAAGCCTCATGCAAACAGTCCAGGCAGGGTAAATAGCCGGTGATTTTTTATATTCATACTTATGTCTGAGGAATAACTAGGAGCAAATTGCTTTTCCCTTGCCTAGCTGGAATTATTCAGAGTGTTTTTTTCTGCTGATTTTTGCTATTCTCCCTTTGGAGAGCTTCGCTCCCGAAGATGGCTCAGCCCTGAACGGAAAGCAAACGTTGCCTTCACCTTCAGTGAACTTTGAAGCGATTGATTTTCACCGGGCATGAAAGAAAAGCTGAGAAGTGACAGCTCGTGGACTTTGGGGAGGGTGAACGTTGCCATTTCACGCCTGTTGGTGCAGGAGGACTCGGGGCATCCCAGCACACGTTTGACAGACACTCCTCGGGCTCCTCCAGCCCGGCCTCTCCCGCACGGGGGTCCTGGCCCAGCCCAGAACGGGGAAGGCTCGGAGGAAAACGATTCTTGCTGGCTTTTGTCTGGTAATCTGAGGTCAGGAAAACAAAGTGCTTCCTCTGAGCTCTCCCCAGCGCCGTGGTGGGAAATGCAGCCAAGCTCCAGCACCGAGAACAAAGCCAGAGCTGGCACAAACACAGCAGCTCCTTAAATGAGTTTGCCATTAGCCGGAAGGGCTGCAAATTGAAGCGAAGATAAGCCCCTTAGCATTTCCCTTCTTTAATCCCAGCCTCATAAAAGCAGAGATGTGTTCCTATTCAGTGGGCTTTATACAGAGGCAGGTATTTCATTTACCCAAAAAACCCCTGGATCGGATAAATTATTAATGTTATTTATAAAGGCAATTCTGCCATTCAGCAACTTCTTTTGGATCCCTCCGCTTAATCTCGCTGCTTAGCATAAGATACACTCCAGTTAAAAGGCAAAATCACATTCCCTTACAAGGCCTGCAAAATAAGGGAGTGCTGAGGTGCCTGGAAAAGGGTTGTAGTTGAAATTCTGCTCTAAAGATTAATACATTTATCAGTGGCAAACATAAGCCCTGATTTCCACTTGCTCGTACCCTCCCTGCGTGAGATGGGGCCTCACTCACACGCAGCAAGAGCTGCTTAAGCTGCTCAGCGACACGCTGGGGCTTCCAGAGCCCCTGTGAGGCTGCCTGGGGGCTGGGTGGAGCCCCAGGGGGAGAATTTCAGGATGCCTGAGGTTGGAAAAGGCCACCCAGCCCATGGAGTCCCAGCTGTGCCCCATCCCCACCGTGTCCCCAGCCCAGAGCACTGAGTGACACCTCCAGCCCTTCCTGGGACACCTCCAGGGATGGGCACTCCAAACCTCCCTGGGCACTTCCAGCCCCTGAGCACCCTTTCCATGGAGAAATTCCTGCTGATGTCCAGCCTGTGCCTGCCCTGGCCCAGCCTGAGGCCGTTCCCTCTCCTCCTGTCCCTGTTCCCTGGGAGCAGAGCCTGACCCCCCCGGCTGTCCCCTCCTGTCAGGGACTTGTGCAGAGCCACCAGGTCCCCCCTGAGCCTCCTTTTCTCCAGGCTGAGCCCCTTTCCCAGCTCCCTCAGCCTCTCCTGGGGCTCCAGCCCCTTCCCCAGCTCCGTTCCCTGCCCTGGACACGCTCCAGCCCCTCCAGGTCTTTCCTGAGGTGCCCAGGCCTGGACACAGCCCTCGAGGGGCTCCACCTCTGCCCAGCAATCATTTCCCTGGTCCTGTCCCCAGCCCCTCTGCCCCATCCTGGAACACTCCTGGGGTTGTGGGACCCAAGAGCAGGAGCCAGCAAAGCAGCCCCGTCCCCTCCTGTGACGTGTCCTGCAGCACATCCTGCTCTGGGACAGCGGGAGCCACAAACTCAGCTCTGCAGGCTCAGCCCTGCACCCACGCCAGGGGCCAGGCTGTGCCAAGGGCAGCCAGGCACCGGAATAAACACCCAGGAGGTGTGGGGACTGGAGTTGGGGTGCTCAGAGTCCCAGGACAGGTCCTCAGACACTCCAGGAGTGCTGCCACCACGGTGGCATTGGGGATCTCAGCCCCAGGAGCAGCGTGGCACAGAACCACGAGGGACAATGGAACAAACACGGGAAACTGGGAGCTCTGGTCAACATTCCCATTGCAGCTCCAACAGTGGCACATGATGGAGCAGTTCCCACATCCTCCTCCCACCTGCAGGGCAGCAATGGCTGTTTTGGGGTTAAACACCCACAGCTGGGAAGAGCAGAGCCAGCAGCTCCCATGGGAGATGTGCTCCAGCTTCAGGGAGGGGAACAGCAGCTCCCTGCTCCCGCATCAATTCACTGGGAATTGCCTTCATCCCACCCCACGACCCCAGGAACATCCCCCAGCCACCCCCAAACCTGAGGGCAGCACTCATGGGGATTGCAGGGAGCTCTGGAAAGTTCCCTCATGGAATCCTTCCTTCTCTGCCTGTTCCCCAAAATCCTTTTTCCAGCATTTCCCTCTCCCAAGGCCACGCAAGGAATGGAGCAGCCAGCGCTGGCTGAGGTTTTGTTGCAGCACAATTTGAACTCAGGCAGAGCATTTCTGTTTGCTAAACTCGCCCAACCTTTTCACAGGAGGGTTCTGACAGCAGTGTGTGTTTTCCATGTGTTTTCCATGGATTTTCCACGCTGTTTCCCCAGCCCTGGGGATGTTCAGGATGTTTTTCCTCCTGGGCTGGGTGTGGGGACAGGCAGGGGCTCACGGGTGGCACCTTTGATCATTCCCTGGCACGGAGGACTCCTGCAGCTGCACTTGGAGCTGGAAATGTCTCAGCTCTGGGCACCACAGAGAAGCTCACTTTTATGTCAAAACGCCTCCTAATAAGATTTTAAGTTTGTTCAGGGAGCTGGAATGAAATATTTAACCACGGCATCACAGCAGCATTTTATTCTCATGAAAATGCTGAGATTCCATTTGCAAATCAGAAATGTTTTCAAATTTTGCTTTGAAATCGCAGCGTCTTTATGCAACTGTTTTGTGTGTGGGGTTTTTTATTATTACTATTATTTTTCTTTCCAGGAAGAAACAAATCATGGGGAAAAATAGCTGAGATCTTGGGCATTTCTTCACAAATCAGGTGTCTGCTCTTGAGTCTGTCCTGGTGAGGTTCCTTGGAGCCATCATTCCCATTTGGAGCAGGGAGAAGCAGCCCCTGTTGTTGCATCCAGCATTCAAATTCCATTATCTTTGTTTCTTGCACTGACAACGAGACATTTAGGTTGGAGAACTCCACTGGGCATTAGTGCTGCTCTGAAGGGTTTGCATGATTTGAGATAAATGTCATAAAAGAAATAGCAAGTTCTGCCAGAAAAGCACAGCTGTCCTACTTTATTATTATTATTATTGGGGCAGTTTTCCTTCTTTTTTTGGTACAGTTTATTCACTTGCAGCTCTTCATCTCCCTATATATAAATTATATCTTGTTAAACACAAGAATCCAGCTTGGTTCAATCTCTCCTCAAGACGTGGATACTTTCTTATCCCGCTCCTTTCCCTGCTCCAGGCAGGTACCCAGAGCCATCCAAAACCTCTGGGTCTGGCTGATGTTTGGTCTGTGAGTGGCTGAAATTTGAGACATGAATTAAACCTTTTCCAAAAGGAAAAGCAGGTTTCTAGGCAGCTCTGGCCACACGCAGTATTTGAGGTTCAAATTGTTCTTAAGAAAGGGCTGTTCTATAACAGTGACCAAAATATTCTTGAATTCAGCATCTTAGGATCAAAAAGCCCCAAATCCCTTAAGATGTCGCCTGACTTAAAAAAAAAAAAAAAGAGAGACCTTGTGAGTTGTACACAGTTTATTCGTGGGGGTTTTAAATACAAAATTCAAAGAACTGCAAGGAGAAAATGTTGGCAAGCAGCATAAAAAAAACTACTTAAAAATAACATATGAAAGTGTCAGAAGGAATGTATCATTTATCCAAAACACCGAGGATCCAAAATAGCTGAGAGAGGAGGGGAGTGGGAATCAGAAAAATCCTTCCCAGGCCAAGGCAGGTCTGAACACAGAGAGGAGACAGGGCTTGTCCCGGCCGGTTAACGCATGGTACATGCGTGGTACAGGATTTCAAGGCACAAAAGGCACGGCAAGGACAGAGCTGGGAATTTTCTGCTTCTGGGAGAGGCTGTTGTGGTCCTGGAGGGTTCTCCTTGGATCGAGCTGTTCCATGCAGAACCAACTTTTAGGAAGGCAGGAAATGTGCAGCCTGCAAACACTGCTCTTCTAAATCCTCCCTGGTTTGGGCCAAACAAGGCATGGGGAAGTCTGTCAGGAGTTGGAAATGTACTGGAAAATCAGGAAATCAGCTCCTTGCAGCAGTGCCATAACCAGGAGCTCACACTGGCCCCAGTTGATCCCGATTTCCCCCTTTTCACCAGTCCCTTGATGTTCCAGGTTCTGCTCTGCTGCTGCTGGAGCTCCCACAGCCCCTTCCAGCACCCAAAGCTGTCCCAGCCTCTCCTGCTGCTTCTCCCAGAGCCAGCTGCACCACAAATCAGGGAATGCAAGGGAATTCAGTCTGGGCAAGAGAGGGATTTGGGGAGACCTTGTTGCTACAAACATTTCAGTCCCTATACGGAGCTTCCCAAAAAGATGGAGAGGGCCTGGAGTGCAAGGACCCAGGGAATGGCTTCCCACTGCCAGAGGGCAGGGCTGGGTGGGAGATTGGGCAGGAATTGTCCCCTGGCAGGGTGGGCAGGCCCTGGCACAGGGTGCCCAGAGCAGCTGTGGCTGCCCCTGGATCCCTGGCAGTGTCCAAGGCCAGGCTGGACACTTGGAACAGCCTGGGACAGTTGATGTCCCTGCCCATGGCAGGGAGAGGAATGGGATGATCTTTAAGGTCCTTCAACCCAAAGCAGTTTGGGGTTCCATGGTTCCATGGTTCTATGATCCTCTGGTGTGAGGAACCTCTTGCTCTCTCACACCTTGTTCCTCATCCTGGATCATTCCTGATCTGCTGATGTGACAGCTGGACATTGTCATTGTGCCTCTGCTCCTTACTCTGCTTCCCACCAACACCCTAAATGGGATATTGGGAAGAAATTCCTCACTGTGAGGGGGTGAGGCCCTGGAATGGGTTTCCCAGAGGGCAGGGCTGGATGGGATCTGGGGCAGGAATTGTTCCCTGGCAGGGTGGGCAGGCCCTGGCACAGGGTGCCCAGAGCAGCTGTGGCTGCCCCTGGATCCCTGGCAGTGTCCAAGGCCAGGCTGGATGTGACTTGGAGCACTCTGGGACAGTGGGAGGTGTCCCTGCCCATGGGACTAATCTTTAATGTCCCTTCCAACCCAAACCATCCCGAGGTTCCATGAAATCTGGCTGTGATTTCTTCCACCCTAAAAGCAGATCCTGGTCAATGACGTTCCCACCATCCAGAGGGATCAGCGCTTCCAAGGCAGCCACTGTCTGCAAACTGCACCCAACTGGTGCCTTCCCCCCTCGCCTGAGTGCTGCTGCTCCAAACAGGGAGGTGAAAGCCCTGGGAGCCCCCTGACTCCCACTGCAGAGGGAATTGCAGTGCTGAGGCTGCAGCTCCTGCCTGGCTCCTGGGAAGCTGCCAGGGAGACGGAAGTACAGGCAGAAAATGAATAGCAGAAGAGATTGCAGGTAATTATGTTTCTTAAGCTGTTAACAGGATTGGCCATTTGATAAATGAGAGGATTTGGGAATGTTTTGTCACTGACAAGGCATTGTAAGATCCGGGTGGAAACGGGAACGTTTCTCTTCCACAAGCAGGAAATTCTCCTGGGATGCTCAGGCACCGTGAAATCCATCTGAAACCTGGATGCCAGCACATCCATGGAGGACAGAGGATAGATCCAGGACTCAGCTGAAAAAAAACCCACCTGGTCTCTCACATAGGGAATTCATTTGGGTTTGGTGCCCCTCCTGTGTCCCCAGAGGCTTCTGCTCTTTTATGGTGATCCCCCATGTGCTTCCATATGGATTTTAGTCCCACCAGGGCCCCTCAAATCCCTCCGTCTGCTTTTCAGTGTCCTGAATCCCTCTGCTTCCCCCTGCTTCCCTCTGCTTCCCTCTGCTTCCCTCTGCTTCCCTCTGCTTCCCTCAGCTCTTGGTTTGCTTTTGTGTTCCCTTGATGGAAAGGGAAGAGGCAAGAGGGAGAGCCAAGAGGGAAACCAGCGCTGCTCTGTTTGTCCTGCTCCAACTGTGCCCCTCGGGAGGATCTGGATACCCCTGGAGCCCCTCTGTTTCTTTTGCAGTGCCCTCAGAGGCCTTGATGTGATATTCAGGGTGTCCCAGTGCTCTCAAGCTGATTTTCCCTGGAAATCTGTGCTTTGGTGCCCTCAGGAGCTCTCTCCATGTGCTCTGTGGGCCCTCGGGAGGCTCAACCCCACCCCACAGCAGTGAGGCTGGGGCAGGACCCAAAATAGCACAGTTGGTGTGCAAAAGCAAAGGAAACGGGGAAGGCTCTCCCAAACCTCCCCCACAGCTTTTCATTTCTTTGCTTTGGGTGTGTTTTAGCAGCCAGAGTGATGCAGGAGCTGTGGGACAGGCTGAGGATGAGGAGCAGGAGGGCAAGGCCTGCTCCAGAGACCTGTCACAAGTAAACAATGCATTAAATAAGCCAAAAATCATCTCGTCTCAGCTTGCGGCTCACTCCACTTCTTATTTCCAAGAGAAAAACTATCCCAGGATGGTTGACTCCTGCTCAGGCCTCTCTGTGTGTGACTTCCTAGCCAGGAACTGCTTACAGGGGCCTTTCCCTCTTGGGGCAGCTCCTGAAGGGGTAAATGAAGGCAAAATCCAGTTCCTGCTCCTTCGAGCAAGTTCTCTGGAAAACAAGGTCACTCACTCTGTGCAGCTCCAGCTCAAACCTAAACTGCTGGCCCCAAGCAGCTCGGAGGGCAGGCAGGAGGTGAAGTAGCAGTTTATTCTTAGCAGTAAACACCAAGGAAAAGAGAAACAACAGGAAAGACACTCGGGGCATTTTTCCTTTACAAACAATAGGAGGGAAAGCTCTGTTTTCACCCAGCCAGGGGCAGATGTGAATGCTGCATTTGTGGATTTGTGCTCCTCTGCTCCAGCACCCCCAGCCCAGCCCAGGCTTCCCTTCCTCAGCAGGAGACAGAGCTCCAGCCCCAGCTGGGCAGGGCAAACTCTGCCAAAGCTCAGCCCAAAGCCCAGGGCAGCCACAGGGGCACCGTGGCCACCTTCAATGGGCTGTGGGTCAAGCACAGAGGGGTTTGTTCCTGCCAGCACCACTGGAAAAGGAAGATGGGTTTCCAACCCACTGCAGTGATGGATGAGAAGGATTTCCCTGACCCACAGAGGCAGCCTTGGCCATTCATAAACACCCTGCCCCAATTAACTGTCTGTCTTAGGAACTGGGCACCAGATCTGAGTGATGAGCAAAATGAGACAGGAAAGAATTACAGTTTCATGGAATCATGGAATGGTTTGTGTTGGGAGGGAATTAAAGCCCACCCAGTCCCACTCCTGCCATGGCAGGGTCACCTCCCACTGTCCCAGGCTGCTCCAAGCCCCAGTGTCCAGCCTGGCCTTGGGCACTGCCAGGGATCCAGGGGCAGCCACAGCTGCTCTGGGCACCCTGTGCCAGGGCCTGCCCACCCTGCCAGGGAACAATTCCTGCCCAATCTCCCACCCAGCCCTGCCCTGGGCAGTGGGAAGCCATTCCCTGTGTCCTGTCCCTCCAGCCCTTGTCCCCAGTCCCTCTCCAGCTCTCCTGGAGCCCCTTTAGGCCCTGGCAGGGGCTCTGAGCTCTCCCTGGAGCTTCTCCTCTCCAGGTGAGCAGCTCCAGCTCTCCCAGCCTGGCCCCACAGGAGAGGAGCTCTCCAAACACCGACCCCACTCTGCAGCCAGGGCTGCGAAGGGCAGGACCATCCCTGGGCACCACAGCACTTGACAGAACAATTGAGAATTCCTAGTTAATCTACCAGAAAGAATTTTGGAACAAGGGGAAGGAAGCCACATGAATATGCAGCAAATCCAGTGGGAAGCTGCTGGCTGCTGCAATGGCTCATTAGAGCTGCACAGCCCCAGCCCAGCAGCGCTGCAGCTCCCTCTGAACGTGGCAGGATGTGGCACCCCAGATGGGTTTGCCTGGAGAGGCTGTTTCACAGGATGGTCCTCACGTTTCCATGGAATTTCCATATTCCCCAGCAGGCACCTCGTGTGAACCAGCAGAATGCAGGGGACTCGCAATTAAAAGTGGATTACAGAAAAATAATCATGAAGTTCAAATTGGAGAAGAAGGATGCCTGAAATGTTCTCACTGGAATCAGGTTAGAGCATCTTAACTTTCCACAGGATTTTTTATGGTGAGTGTCACTCAGAAAATAATTTTATGTACCTGAATAAAATTAATCAAAACCAGTGGAAGAAAAGCAGTGCAAGATTAAACATCCAGAAAATAAACCCAGAGACCTCTTGGCAGGAAGGATGGGAGGGAAGGACTGGGACTCACACTCCATCTGCTAATAATGAAAATGAAGAGACACAGTGGTGGGAGAACAAGGAAAGGTTCACTAAGGAAAAGCCCTGCAGATTGGAAGTGCTGCAAGTGGAGCTGTAAGAAAAGAAAGCCGAGGGCTTTCAGGTGCAAAGAACACAAAAATCATCCTGCTCAGACAAAGCAAAGGACCGGGGGCTCTCCCTGCTCACCTCTCGTGGCCTGTGGTGAGTGCTGTGGGAAAGCCCGACAGAGAGGACAAATAAACACACTTTTCCTGGCTAATTGTCTGACTATCAGCTCCTGGCCTGTGGCCACCAACACTTACAGTCCAAAGCAAACCCCAGTGAAGAGGGAGAGGACATGGGGGAGCAGCTGCACACGTGGATCTCTCCAGGCAGGAATTGTGCCCATCTGCTCCGAGGGACAGCACAGGGAATCAGCCAGGCCAGGGGGGACAGGGCTTGGAGCAACCTGGGCTAGGTCAGGTGTCCTTGCCATGGCACAGGGTGGGACTGGATGGGCTTTAAGGTCCCTCCAACCCAACCCATTCTGGGGTTCTGTGACTCCACGAGGAGGCTGCTGGGAAGAGGAGATAACAGCTCTGATAAAGGAATGAGATTTGATAAAGGATCTCTGACAGCTGAGGACGGAGCACAGGGCATGGAGAGCCTGGGGAACGTGCAAGGGTTTGGAAAGGGGTCGCCTGAACTTCAGGAATGATCTCCTGTACCTGCAGCCCTGCTGGGGATGGATCAGGATGCCAGGGGTAGAGTACAGGTAGCCCTGAGCTCTTCCCCACACATTGCTGAGGAGGAAAACAGCAAGGAGGTGTCCTCATCCCCTTCCCTGGCCTGGGATCTGCAAATAAAGGGGGTTCTGAGATCAACAGGATGTTGTCACCCTTGATAAAGACTTTAATTTGGCCGAATCTGGAGGCACAGGGTGGTGCTGGGCTCCATCCCACACTCTCAACAGGCATCACACGTGAAAAAACACCGATTTTCCACCTCTATGCTGCACATTTTCCCTGGTCCCACCTGTGCCTCTTCAGCTATTTCTGTTTCTCTTCCTACCTTACATCTGTTTATCTTCCAGATCCTCCCTCCTGCCTTGGCTGTGGTCTCTGCTGGCACATCCAGCTCCTCTGCTGGGCCCTGCAGGACCATCCTGCTCCTGCCTCCAGCCAGGAACGGGGCTGTTGTTGTACAAGGGCTCTGTGGATCCAGAGCTGAACATCCACGGGCTGACATGGAGAGAGCCTCAGAACACTGCCACATTTCAGAGGAAAAGGGAAAAAAAAACCTGCACATTTTTCACTGGGGTTATTCCTTTCCTAAGTTTCAAGTCTTTCATTCAAATGTTAAGACTGGCTTGGCAAATTTGGCATTGCTATTGGGGAGTTTATTTACATAATAAATATAAATAAATGTATTAAAAATAGAATCACAGAATCCCAGGATGGTTTGGGGTGAGTTAAAGCCCAGTCAGTGCCACCCCTGCCATGGGCAGGGACACGTTCCACTGTCCCAGGCTGCTCCAAGCCCCATCCAGCCTGGCCTTGGACACTGCCAGGGATCCAGGGACAGCCACAGCTGCTCTGTGTCAGGGCTCCTCACCCTCACAGGGAACAATTCCTTCCATATATCCAACCTAAATTTCCCCTATTTTAGGCTGAACCCTTGTCCCATCGCTGCAGTTCCTGATGGATAACACATAATAACACATTATCCAGAGATAGATATGTATCAAAAGCACTGGGAAAATGGTGTCTTTTCCTTAATCCTCCTGCCATTTCACCTGACACTTTAAAAAATATCACAGAGTCAAACACTTGGTGTGAAACCTTAAAAAAATCGACTGGCGTGGTCAAAGTTTGGCGATGACATCAGCAAAGGAAAACAAAGCCCCAAAATGTCAAACACTGCTACGACATCGAGCTGGTTGTAAATCAATCGCCAGGAAAAACTCCTGACCTACATGAACAGAAGCAGGAAACAAAGAAACCTCAGAATAAAATCCACGGCTGACAGAGCTTAGCGCAGGAAAGTTATGTTTGCAGAAGAAATCCTAGCAACAGTACGGGGTCACTGCTCGGTGCAGACAGGAGAATTGGGAAGGATTATGCAGAAAATGCAGAAGGGTTCAAACAGACTTTTAGTCAGTATTTGGAAAGAAGGATGATTTGCTTTCATTGCTTGAAGATGATGAAATACTTTCCAGTCTATTAGGAACTGAGAGGGATGTTGGGATCTCTCAGCAATGAGAGTTTGAAATCAGCAGGCTTGGAAGTGCCGGCCGCGCTGGCAGAGCAGCTCTGGGCCCGCTGAACGTTAACAGTCTGGAAATGCCCAACTTATCAAAATCTGTTCAACCACGAGGGCAGCAACAGGAATCAATGAACCATCAGAGGAGAGAGCAGCTCCGGGTCACAGCAAGGGAGGGCTTTTTCCTAGTCTGTCATTAGCACAGGCAAGTGTAACTTGGAGCCACATGGAATGAGGGAATCACGGAGTGGGGAAGGCAGGAGGAAGCCCAGGGCTCACCTGATCCCTCTGCTCCAGCAGGGTCATCCCAGAGCACACAGCACAGGGCTGACTTCAGAAGGTCCTGGAGTATCTCCAGTGAGGGTCCAGCTCTCCTGACAAACTGGAGCCACCCTCTGTGGTGGCTCTGAGGTACAGGGATGTCACCTGGCACTCACTCGGACCAAAGGTTTCTTCTCCATAACAAAACTTCGACTTCTTGGTCAGCTCAAAACTTTGTGCTGGAGGTAAGAGTCAAACAGAAAAAGCTCTGGGCTCAGGCTGTGCTCTGTTCTTGCCCACATGCAGGAGCAGGAGTTTTTAACCAGGACTTTTGTGAAGCTGTTCCTTGGCCGCACACTGGTCCCAGTGACTGTGCAAAGCTGGTTTGTGGCCATGAAATGTCCCAAAATGGGCACACAGAGAGCCAGGAGTGCTGTGCCGTGGCTCTCAGAGCCAGGAGCCCTCCCTCTCCCAAACCCACACCTCTGCTGGCTCCACGTGCCAGCTACAGAGCCACTCCAAACAAGTTTAACTCCCTGTTTTCTCCAGCAAGAAGTGAAGTGAATTAAATCATTGTTCACTTTACACCCCTGTGTGAGCTCCAAAGAGCTGAGGGGGCTGGGAAGCTTTAAGAGATACCAGAAGCCTTTTCTGCTTCAGGGTAGCACCAAAGACCACCCCAAAACCAAAAGTTTTGAGCACAAAACTTCCTCTTTGCAACAACTCCCTGATGTTTTCAACCCCCCGCAAAAAGCGTTGCCCTAAACAAGGCTGTGCAGAGTGGAAGTTGTAAAACACTGTTGGATCTCCCATTAACGTAATGAGGCTTCACCAAAAAGAGAGGAGCAGAAAGAAAAGATTAATCAAAATCCTACGTGAATTTATTTATGGATCACAAAAAATGTTTCCAGAATATCCAAGACATGGTCGAGGGATAAAGTTAGATGAAGTTCGGATTTATCTCGATTACCTAACCTGGCATTAAAATCCTTTCCACTGATCAGCAAACAGAGGGATAAAAAGATTTTAGAGACATTATGTAGGTCTGGAATAATTCCCAGTACGAGTTCCTATAAGAAGAGGAATTGTGGGAGGAATACAAATATTAATCAGAAGAAAAGGTTCTAAATTGGGAAACTGCTCTGGCAATGAGACAAAAGTCTAAGTCATTAGTGTAACAACCTCTAATCCCTATCAGAGCAGCCAGTCTCATGACAGAGATGGACGTGAAATGGCTTTCTCCATAAATATTTCAGGTTTGATTAATTCTAACTTTCTATGTCTGGACGTAACAAATATGTTGTGAAACATATCATGAAAAAGCAGAGACATTTGGCTGAACAATCCAAAACCGTGTAGAAACCTCATTTTCTAGGAAATGGAGAAACACATTTTAAAGCTGTTTTCCTCTTAACTCCATGCAGAAAATTCCCCAGTGTCCAACTCTTTAAAATAACTTCTCCCCAAAAGCAGCAGCCTATCTAATTAAGTCCAGAACCATGCTACCAGTTTGACCCTGATTTCAATTGGCAACTCTCTGACAGGCACCAAAATACCTTATTAAATTTTTTTCTATGGATAGCAGTTCCGATTTATAGGAAAAGAAAAAAAAAAAAGAAAAGAAGTAAATATTTTCTAGGTCAGAAAAGGCAAGAAATGCCAGGAACGGTCCTGCAGTGGCAGGATTCACAGGGAGCATCAGGCACTAAGCTCAGAGTCCTGCTTTGGTGACAAGCCCTCATGTAAAGCAGATCATCCCTACCCAGAGACTGAAGCACATCCATATGCATAGCAAAGCTCCGAGATTACTCCCAGCACTCCCTTTTCTCCCTGTAATTACAAATCTTCTCCTTTCAGAGGCTGTAGAAGGAATATTCTTCAGTATAAGAAGCTCCACAACACCCCCACGGTTGTGACAGTTCAGCTGTGTTGGGGCTACATCAGATCAGGGTGGATCCCACCCATTTTTTGGGGAAAAGGACTTTTTGGGCAGCTCCATCTGTCCCAGGCTCCGGGGCAGCCTCGTGGTGGTCAAAGGGGACTGGGGACAGAGTGAAAACTGCTTAAGTCTCATCCTGCAGTGGGAGAAAGGGACCTGTAATGGTGGTCTTTGACTGATAGATAAAACAGAAATAAATAAAGATTCCTTAATAAAAGAATCCCTGAGGGACAGGGAAGCTGCAATGTTTTCCTTCCAGGCTCATGGATTTGGGCTGTTCTGGGAAAGGATGGCACCTCCTCCCTCAGCACCAGCACAACGTACAGGAACTTTAACTTTGAGCCGATGGACAGGATCCCAGAATCCCAGAAAAGGACCCACGAGGATCATCAAAGTCCAGCTCCTATCCCTGCACAGGGAAACCCCAAGAATCCCACAATGAATAATTCCTGACTTAAAAAAAAAAGAATCCTCAAAGTACTGAAGGATTTTGGAAAAGCAGAGGGCCAGGCTCTGAGCTCTGCTCCTGGGACAGGGACAGCACCCAGGGAGTGGCTGGGCCAGGGCAGGCTCAGGCTGGATTTTGGGAGAAGTTTCTTCCCCCAGAGGCTGCTGGCACTGCCCGGGCTCCCCAGGGAATGGGCACGGCCCCGAGGCTGCCAGAGCTCCAGGAGGGTTTGGACACCATTGCAGGGATGGTTGGGATTGTTGGGCAGAGGCAGGGGTTGGACTGGATCATCCATGGGGTCCCTTCCAGCTGAGGACATTCCCTGATCCTGTGATTTTAGCATGTTGCAGCTCAACCTACTTTACAATAAAGTTGCCATCCAATTTCCCCTCATTTAATGGTTTCCACTTCTGATGTTATAATGGGCTCCTTATGTAACGCTGGAGTGCAGTTTAAAGGCAGCTGCATTAGCTCCCAATTTTGCTTTTAAGTAGTGCTCCCAATCTAATTAAATCATCATTCCCCAGTTTGCACCCTGCAGATGAGGTATCTTGCTTCCCAGAGCACTCCGTGTCCTTCCAGCTCCCTGAGCCAAACCCATGGCTGCCCAAGCACACAGCAAATACCTGCAACCATTCCAGAGCAGGTGGAAACACCCTGGGGACAGCTGGCACAGAAACTCCCAACAGGAACAAGTGTTCCTCTAAAGCATGAAATGAAGGATGAAAATACAGCTGAACAACATGGAAAACGAAAGCAGGATGGAAAGAGGGAAGTTTGGGATCACGAAACACAGTTTTAGACTAAACCAACTGAGCTACAGTGGCACATCCATCATTCAGTTCTCCCCCGTGTGGAGGAGCTGGAGATGTTCTCCAGCCTTACTCTCCACAGCCCTGCACAACTCATCAGCTGCTCCTCTGAGCCAGTCCATCTAAAATCTCCATGTTTGGATCATTCTGGATTGTACTCAGGTTTTCTTCAGTGACAGGAACTTTGGGACACAGATCACCATTCCGGGAAGGGTTCAGAGAATGAGGAGATGTGGCACTTGGTGATGTGGGCATGGGGGAGTGCAACCAAAGGCTGGACTTGATGACCTTGGAGGTCTTTTCTGACCTTAATGATTGTGTGATCCTGTGATAATGAAACAGCACTCACCAGAGGAACCGGGGGGTTTGGAGAGAGGGAGATCAGCTGGGCTGAACGTGGGTTTGAGCAATTTCAGTCTTCAAAAAGCATCTGGCAAAGCCCAGAGTTGGCAGGTGAATTCCAGTGCCAGCATTCCCACCTCCAGGCTGGAGCAAGCCCAGCCAGAATCCCTGGGAAGAGCTGCAGTGCTCATGGATGGTCTCAGTCCAGTCAGCCCCGAGCTGCTGAAGGTCCTGGCTGCAAACACTCCTGGTTCCCTGTTCATTCCCTGTTCATTCCCTGTTCATTCCCTGTTCATTCCCTGTTCTGGGCATTCCCTCTGCAGGGAATGTTGGTTTACGGCTGTCACTTGTCTTTCCTCTTCTAAAATTTCTCCATAGGATTCCCCTCTCTGCTGTTCCCTGTCCTTCCCCAAAGGCCATGCTGGAGCATCCCACGGCTCCTGCCCCCGAGATCCCAGCTGTGCTTCTGTCGTCCCGGTGCCCCAGTGCTGCTGGGACGCTCCCCAGTTCCTCGCTCACAGTGTCTGTTCTACCCTGAGAATTGCCTTTCTTGTCCTCCTCGCCTGCGCCAGGTCCTTCCCAGGTCCCTCTGCCTGGCTTTTGACAGCTGAAGGAGCCTCCCTAATTCTATCTGGCAGGACAGTGAGTGCCCATCAGCCTCCCAGGAATTCTTAATTCATTTCTACTTTTGACCTACACACCAGCCCGAGGCAGTACAATTTAGTAATCAGTTCTATGAGAACATCTGACTTTCTGATTTAGACCTGATGCCTCGTAATTTCATGGGGTATCCTGAACTTCTACTATTCTTATCTTAACTTTTCCTATTTCCTCTTATTTCCCCCTAGCTAGGACATCTCAAGGTTTCTATCCCATGCCTGACTATTTCCTGTCCTGTTCCCAAACCTATTCTGTCCTCACCTACTTTCTGTGGGTGGAATTCAGATTAAAAAGATTTGATTTCCTCTTGGAGTTGCTCTGCCTCATAGATTGACACCTCCAGGTAGAAACCTAAATTTAGGAGTCTCAATCTCTGAGCTAAAGAACTCCCACCCATCCTTTTTAGCTCTGTTTTATTCTTTATGGAGACAGGATGAACAGAACTGCAGATATTAATCAATAGGTGGGTTTGCCAAACATTTATACAGTGACATGATCACATAATCGTGTTTTCCTTTTTTTCCCCCTTTCCTAAAATTTTCTTTCTCATTCAGCTGGAATATTTTAGTGCTGGGGCCACTGCTCCAATGTTTTCGTGGAGTTTTCCTACAGCAGCTCTGTTTCTGAGTGATAATAATGCTCTTAAATTAAGTATAATATAGAATTGAATATGGATATTCCCAGGCAAACCATTCTGCATTTCTTAGCTCCGACTTCCACCTGCTGCTCCCGACAGCCACAGGAACAATCTGCTTCCCTTCCAGGGTCACACTGGACTATCCCAGCTGATCTTCTGCCACCTCCAAACCTTGCCAGCACCACCTTCATCCCTCCTCCCAAACCATTGATGGGTTCCTGATCATGGCTGAGCCGCCGAGCTCCTTTCTCTGGGAAAACCGAGCTTTCCTTTTTCCACATTTTGTCCCATTTTATCTCAACTTTATTTCCTTACAGAGGACATCTGATTACCTTAGCTTAACCACTTGAAGAGTCTTTAGAGAAAGACTTATTGACATTTGTTTGGGAGTCCATGTGCACTTTATCAGCTGCATCAGCCTTACCTACGAGCTGGGTGACATCTCCAAAGAGCTCCAAGAGATTTATGAGACACAGCCTCCTTCTGCAAGAACTGTAATGACTTCTTCCAAATAAATCACATTTATGAAATTGCCTCCTGGTTCTCTTCTTTATTATTGTAGTTTTTACCCACTTATTCAGGCTGAAGGGAGATTTACTGATCCCTGCTTTTCCCCATTTGTCCTGGAGACCTTTTCCTCAAGGCTGAAGACACATTTGCCACTGTCCATCCCTCTTGCAGTGTGGTCAACTCGAGTGACACTTTTCATGCTACATTTAGCTTTCTCTTAATCTACTGTTTGAGGTCTTTCAGAGCTCCTGATCAAGTATCATCTTATCTTGTTGCTTTCTGACTGCTCCTTTTATTGATTTGTTCCAAAATGTCCTCGGCTGGAACTTCATTTAGGGACAATTCCTCATGCCCTCCACTGCTTCACCACTAATGTGCCCCTTCCCAGCCTTCCTCTGTAATTTGTTCCCTATTATTACAGTTTCCTACCCTTCTGCCAAGTTTCTGAGGCATTTATTATGTCAATAATTTCCTTTAAAATCAGTCTAGTTCACCTCTTTGGGGCTCCAGAATTACAGCATTTGTATAGATATATTTTTACATTTTTTATTGATCTCATTGCCCATTTTTCACGGGACCTGCTTAGCTGGGACTTTAATTGCTGAGCCCATTCTTTGCTATTTCCTTCCTTGATGTTATTGATTTCAGCTCCTTCCATTTTTCTAAATTGCATGAATTTTCTTCTTTCTCTTGAAGAGGAGCTGGGATCTGGAGCCATGTGCAGTTGTTTATTTGGTGAGTTTTCACTACTGCCAGCCATAAAAATGCCTCCTTGCTTTGGAATGTTAAAACCTAGTTTGCAATGTTGATTTATATAGCTTATCTCCCCTGTAAAAACTACCTCACCAACGACTCAGAATCTGCCTGTCTGCTGCTGTGACAATTTATAACTCAGTGATTTCACTTCCAAGTCTCTTTCCTACTCACTGCTGACGTTGGTACCCGCATCACTCACACCACCAGCTCCCTCTAGCACCAAGTGTGGACACAGAAGTCCAGCAGAGCTCAAAGCACTGCAGAAAATGAAGCTTTTTTTTCCCCCCGTGTTTCAGTAATACATTTCATTAACACCTCCTGGTTTGAGACTTTGGTGATTGCTCACTCTTGTTCAATTTTTTATTTTCTCTAATTCCCATGTCTGTTCCTGGCACGCTTCAGGCAGGCAGTTGGATCTTTTTTTATATATTTTGGTATCTGTTTCCTCTTTCATAAATCTGGTACAAAGCACTTCTCTCTATTTATCTGTTGATTTTTTTGATCACTTTCTTCTCCAGGTTAGAAAATCTGATCCCGACCTTCCAAGTGCATCCTGGTTTTACCACAGACTCTGAGCGAGCACTTTGTTAAATCCCAGCGATGATTAATTAAACAACTGAACAGAACACCAGGACACACCAGCAGGATTCCAGCCCAAACTCCAGCCTGACAGGGCACCCACATTACAATGAAAACCTCTGCACGAGGAACTGCCAGCTCTGAGCTGCCAGGACCGGGAATTTGGCTGGATCCAGGGCTGCCAGAGGGGCTGCTTTGGGCAAGTGCAGCCCAGCCTTGCTGGGAGCCCACCCAGTGCCTCTGCTGATGGACCTGCCCTCACAAAATCAATCCATCTCTGCCCCAGGCCCGTTCCTGTGCCTGCACGAGGCACTGACATCCATCAGAGCAGGGGCTGCAGCAGATGGGCTCTGCCTCACATAGAAACAAGGTAAGTGTCTGTCCCAGCCAGAAATGCTGGGCACACTGATCCAGACCATATTTCTTTAGTCTGCTTCTCAGAGAATCATGTGGAACAGTTTCAAAAGCTTTCCTAAAGCAAAATATGTCCCATCTGCTGCCTCCTCTTCATCTCCTAGACATTATTTTCTCAAGGAAAGAAATTACAGTGAGCTCGCATGATTAATTCTTGCTAAATCTATGTCTTTGCCTTTCTATCTCCTATTTGCTTTAAATCGATCACATAATATTTATTTTTCGGACTTATTTCTGGGAAGAGTGGTCCTTTATTCCTTGGTTTGTCTTTTTCAAAGGACTGAACTGTGTTTGCCTTTGGACAGAGCTCAGTGATCTCACCTGCCTTGCAGGAGCTTCCAGGGCAGCCACTAAAGCTTCAGTAATTGCTTCAGCTCCTGCCTGCACTGCCCACATGGCTCTGCCAGCACAGCCCCAGAGCAGTCTGAGGCCAGAGCTGCTAATCTGGGAAGACAAAGAGAGAACAAACCTAAAGCACAAACCCGGCATAAAAGGACGAGAGGGACGAGGCCTCGCTCACCCTCTGCCCTCCTCTCACAATAAATAGTTTAGCCCACTTCAGAATCATGCAACGGGTTGGGTTGGGAGGACATTAAAGTTCATCTTGTTCCACTCTCTGCCACGGTTTCAACCCTTCCAGGCTGCTCCCAGCCCTGTCCAACCTCGGCCGCTGCCAGGGATGGGGCAGCCACGGAACACGGAGTTAAATTAGCAGGAAGCTGCCTTCCAGCTGAGGAGAAGCAGGCTGCCAGCTCCAGGAAGGCTCTGACTGAAAATCCATTTTAAATTGAGAATTTTTGGTCGACTGTGCTGCCGGGGATTCAAACAGCAGGAGCACGGAGCAGCTGCACGAGTGCTGACAGATTTGCTGACTTACAGGGAGAGCACAAAGGGGCCTCTCCTGAGACACCTGGGTGGGAAATGCTGGGAGGAGCAGCAGGTCCTGCTGCATGTCACACATCCTAAAGGGAAATGCAACTGAAGGATCCTGGAAGGCAAAATCGGGCTGCTGGCTGAAGATTTAGCCCCAGGGTGCTGTTGGCAGTTTCTCTGAAACGCTCCCAGTTCCACACACAGCTCCAATTAGGCACAGGGGGAGGAGATGCTCTCCGGAGGTGATGGGCTCCATCAGAACTCCACAGAAATCAGACTTGGGGAAATCAGGCTGAGGAAAACATATAGGATGTGTTTAATTAAGTGGGAGCTGGGGGAAGTCTGTCATGAGCTAAGGGTGAACAGATTGCTGAGGGTTGGTACCACACAAATATTCTGTGTATCGAGCCAGCGCCGACAAAGCGCTTAGTGCAGATAATGGGTGAAATTTTATATATCAAAATGGACTAAGAAGATAAACAAAGCTGCCCCCTTAATTAAGAACCATAAATACACAGATATAAAAATGGGGGGGGATGTTAAATTAAAGAGAAAAAAACAACAAGATGAAATAAAACACGGGTCATAAAATAAGCAGCAAACAGCAAATCCCCGTGACAAACCCAACAGAGTGCTAAAATATATGGCCATAAACTACAGAAAAGTGAGTATAAGTCATAAAAGTGAAAGATTCTTTTTTTATATCAAAGAGAATGTTTTAAGGAATCTAGTCAGACTGAAATTCTTACTGGAAAAGACCATACACTGAAAGTGTCTGGCAGTGAGAATGTAAATACATGAGCAGAGCCCATCAGTCACCAGAGAAAGGAGACTGAGTGCTTAATGCTGAGAGGTGAAATACCAAACATGGGCCCCTCTATTATTCATAAAATAAATGGCTATAATGGCACAAAGGGGAAAAAAAGGTTAGAGAAGCAATTTCCAGGAGCAGAGGCTGCTGTGCAGAGCTCGCAGACCCCGAGCAGGCACCGAGAGGCTGCTCCTGCTCCATCTCCTGCGAGCTACGAGAGCAGCGAGTTCAAGGAGAGGCAAGGGATGAACCAGCAGAGAATTTGGGCTGCTCTTGGAGCACAAAACTCCTCTTGGAGTGCAGATCTCAGGGGTCTCAGCGGGCACAGAGCTCCCCACAATTCAAAGTGAAGCGAGATGAAATGGGAGGAGTGGTCAGAAATCAGGAATCCACTCGCAGAATCACAGAATCACAGAATCACAGAATGTGTAGGTTGGAAGAGACCTTCAAGATCATCCAGTCCAACCCAGCCCTAACACCTCAACTAGGTCTGGTATCAAGTGCCACATCCAGTTTTCTTTTAAACTCATCCAGGGATGGTGACTCCACCACCTCCCTGGGCAGACTATTCCAGTATTCAATCACTCTTTCCACGAAAAACTTCTTGCTAATATCCAACCTGTATTTCCCCTGACGCAGCTTAAGACTGTGTCCTCTCCTTCTGTCAGTGCTGCCTGGAGAAAGAGACCAACCTCCAGCTGACCACAGCCACCCTTCAGGGAGCTGTAGAGAGTGATCAGGTCACCCCTGAGTCTCCTTTTCTCCAGGCTAAACAACCCCAGCTCCCTCAGCCGTTCTTCATATGGCTTGTGTTCCAAGCCCTTCACCAGCTTTGTTGCCTCCTCTGGACACGTTCAAACATCTCAACGTCCTCCCTAAACTGAGGGGCCAGGACTGGACACAGCACTCAAGGTGTGGCCTCACCAATGCTGAGTACAGAGGAAGAATGACCTCCCTGCTCCTGCTGGCCACACCATTCCCGATCCAGGCCAGGAGCCATTGGCCCTCTTGGCCACCTGGACACACTGCTGGCTCATGTTCTGCTGCTGACCAGGACCCCCAGGCCCCTTTCCCCCTGGGCACTGTCCAGCCACACCGTGCCCAGCCTAGAACGCTGCAGGGGGTTATTGTGGCCAAAGGGCAGGACCCGACACTCGCCTCCAGCAGCACTGAAACTGAATCCCACGGAATCAGAGAATTCACTGGGCTGGAAAAAAACCTCTGAGATCATCGAGTCCAGCAGTGAAACCCCCAGTACATCCAATTCTGGAGCTCCCATTGAACACTGTGGGAAGATTGGATTGGGGGCAGAAAAGAGCCATAAAAAGGATATGAGGAGAGGAGAATGTGTGGCTGGGAAGCTTAAACAGCTCAATTGTGGGGCAATTCCATAAGAACTTTCACAAGGGGGAAATATCAACCGAGGCTTTTTAATCTCGCCGAGACAGAAGAAAGACTGAGGACTGAAAAATGAAAGTGATTCAAAGCAGAAATGAAACCCACATTTTTTAACAGCAGTGATGATTAAATTTGGGAACAAACTACCACCTGAAGTGATGGATTTTGCAACTCTTGACATCTGGAACATATGTTCCTGTGAAAAGTTCAAGTTTTGATAAATAAGGATTTTTTTTCTTCCCTGAAAAATAATTTTGTCAGAAAATTCTTCGCCACTATTCGGGTTTCTTGTCTACTTAAAAAAGATAAAAGATGAGACAAAGAAACAGCTTTGTACGTTGAAAGTTGGTCAAAGTGATAATAAAAGCAGAATAATGGAATTCCCAGATAAGGAGTGCGATACGGCAGGAGTTAATTATCACAGCGACTGTAATGAAAATTTTGCATCACTAATATTCCAGGACTATTTGAACATTTCTTTATAATAATGATCAAAAGGGAGCTGCTTGACATAATCTACTTGAGCACTCGAGAGCCTTCTGATAGTGTTTTTCAGGCAGGGCTAATCCTGAGGAATCCTGAAATTGTGGATGCTCCCACAGGCAAAGCACCGACAGGGCACCAGGCAGAGCCCTGATGTCACAAACAGGAATTTCCTCCCAGCTCCGGCTCCTCTGCGAAGGTGTTAAGTGGCATCGTTCCAAGGATCATTTTTAATTGCAATCAAGGCACCAAGAACTCTTGCACAAGTGCTTTTAATACACTACAGGAATGAAAAATGACACATGAGGCGCTGACAAGTTGTGGAGCATCATTAACCACACCAGAGCCATTAACAACTGTGCCAAGGCAGGCTGGTACAGCTGCGTGGAATTCAGGAGGAGCTGGGCTCCACATCCTTGGATTTTTTTTTTTTAGTCTAACACTTCAGAAGAGTGAAGCTCATCCTGAATCAATAGAATGTGAAGCATCACTGAAAAAGAAAAAACCAAAAAACCCACACATCCTCTCGGGATTTTTTATTGGCCTGAGAATTGTGGCACTCCTCAGTAAATGTCAGGCTTATCAGTGTTGTGAGTAAGCATCAGTTAGCTCTCAAACGAGCTGACTCTGTTCATTTTTCTCAGAACTGTGTGTAATATTCTCCTGGCAAGAAACAGCTCTTTTAGTAGACTGCAGCACAAATTTGTAAAAGGAGCTTGTCTCAGCTCTGATCCAAAAACCAAAAGAGATCCAGATTAGATGCCTGTGGAAAGAGCTGCCTTTTGACTACAAAGCCCAGATCATTTGGAGTTAAAGCGATGCAAGAAGTACAAATTTCTCCTTTTCAGATCACAACAGATGCACCAATTGTAAGAAAACTTTCTTCCCCAGACTTGTTTACCTACTTCAAATTACATCAGTAGCTTCAAGTGTATTTTTGACCCGTGAGTGGTTAATGACATCAATCTTTCCAATACATATTCATCCCTTTCTAAAGACCCTCTCGTTATTTCTCCCATGTAGCTTTCCTCTTTCTAGTGCTCGCTGAGCCCCAGCAGCCTCGTGGTGAGATCTTCATTAGCATTCAAATAAAAATTCATTGTTTGCCTGTGTAGTGGGGAGAGGAGCCATCACAAGTGTTTACATTCCGAGCCGCGTTTCATTTGCTCCTGACAGAACATAACAAAGCACAGCAAAGGCTGCGCTGGGTCAGGTGAAGGTTCCCCTGCTCCAGCAGCAGCTTTCCAATCCAGATGCTCGGGGAAGGGCTTTAAGAACACACCAGGACTGCAGCAGCGCTTTCCCGGAATGTTATTCTGTTTCCCAACAATGGGTGTCTTGGGACTTGGCGAGTCACAATCCCTGGTTTTACTGTTGAACAGGTTCTGCTTTAACTTCCCTCCATTAACTTCTCCCGCTACCCCCGGAGCACAAGTAAACTTCGAGCATCCATAATATCCCATGGCAAGGGATTTTACAGCTCTATCACAAGGTTTGTCAAGAACCATCAACCACATTATGCTGATTTTCAGTTGTTGCTTTGGAAGAGACACTAAAGGGGCTCCTCAGCTGGAGAGAGTGAGGAGGATGTGAAATTTATGGTGAGGCCACGACTCCTGTCCTGTGCCCAGGTCTGGGCACCAAACTGCGAGAGAGCCNTGGAGGTGTCCCAGGAAGGGCTGGAGGTGTCACTCAGTGCTCTGGGCTGGGGACAGGGTGGGGATGGGGCACAGCTGGGACTCGATGGGCTGGGAGGTCTCTTCCAACTCAGCAATCCTGGGATTCTGGGATTCTCTGGTCATATCCAGGACAGGTGGACAGTGCAGGCAGAGGAACCACAGTCTCACCCATGAGATCACTTCTGCTGGAGTTCTGAGTTGGTCCTTCAGTGCCCTTTCAGGGCCCTTTCACAAGCTCCAAACATGTGAATTGTGGTTTCTCACTTGAAAAAAATTCCCAAATACGTTGGGGTTTATCCTTTTATTCTGTTTATCATTTCTCCTCCCTAGCTCAGCACAGCCTCCACCGTGCCCATCTGCAGTGCTGCACTTCACTCCTGGGGACCTTCTCCAGGATTGTTGTGACATCTCCCAACTTCCATCCCTCCTGCAGGGAAGCTGATTTAAGTGACAGGTTACACACTATTGTAGCTCCATAATTGCATATTTGTTTTCCTCCAGAGCTCTTGAGTGATTACCAGATGGTCTTGGTAATTTCTGACTCTTCATCTTATCAATTAGTCCTAAAATGAATTTTATTGTCATTTAATTTGAGACGGTTCCTTACACTTGTCCCCATAAGTTTGGTTCTCATGGGAGAACAACCTCCCTCAACTACAGACAGCACCAACACAAAGCTCACTTTACTTTCCTCTCCTACAGGAAATCCTATTAAAGACTGGTCATCTGTTTACCAAACCTCTGGAAAAACGGGATTTTGGCAATTTTGAATATATTTTTGCAATATTTTTATGATTCCTTTAGTGAGTTTGCACTTTAAAATCTTCCCTTCCCTGCCCTACAGGTTTAGCTTCACAGTTAATGGGTTTTTTATTTTTTTTTTCCCATAGTTTCTTTATTTGCTCAGAAACCCCTGATTTTGAATACTCTCTTTTCACTCTGCTGTTAGAATATTGCCTTTTTGGTCCCTTGTAGAATTATTTCACTTAGTGATATATTGCTCTGAGCTTCAGATAGGGTGGGTTTATCTCCTTTCTCATCTCCTGCATCCTTAGAGCAGCTGCTTTTAATTTCCTTTTAGGAAGCTCCTGCACTTTTGAATAGGCCTCATTTTTAAGTTAGGTGGTACTGTGAGGGAGTTGGGGGGAAATCAGATATTCCTCAGATAATGTCACTAATCCCTCTGGAAAAGGAGAGGGGTATTCACCAAGGTTTCCAAAGGAGGGAGGCTGTGGAGGGAAGGATGTGCAGCACCTCCAGCTGGAAAGGGAAGGATGGAAGGACTTGGCCCTGGCGCTGCAGGGAGCAGGGCCCTGGGTGCTGGGAGAGGTGGGGAAAGGAACTTCCAGCACCAAGCATCTAAAAAGACCTGGTAAAAGACAGGGAGGGAATTCAGAGAAGCAATTCCCAAAGGAAAATTCCTGTTCAAAGGCAGGAATGCTCCTGTGTCAGCAGAATGCTGAGAACTCGACGTTCAGCTGAAAGGATCTCCTGTAACTCCAGGCTCCCTACACTCACACAGGGAGGGTGTCTGGCCACAGCTGGCACATGTGGCCTTTCCTCAGCATCCCAGGCTGGCTCTGACAGCAGGATCTGGGGGGGCTGTGGGAAGTTTGGGGTGAGAGCCTGTGTGCATCCCCCACACCACGGCTCCCAGGGCTCAGCAGTCGTGGTTTACAGGAACTCCTGGCTCACAGGGGCTGGAAAAGCACCCCTGGATCTTTTCTGGGTGATTGGCATCCAGGTCCCCTGGAACAAAAACCATCTCACAGCAACAAGAGGGGACGCAGTGAGGGTCATGCCCTGCTCTCCTGGCGTCTTGTCCCTGCCTGGATGTGACAGCAGCTGGCCACACTCAGAGCACCTGGGACTCCGGCACTTCTGGAGTGTTTGATGCTGTGTGGATAGGAAGTGTGAATCTATTTCAATGAAAACACAAGAAAAGATGTGTCCAGGCAGTTTTGCCCGGAGCTGCAGGTGCCCAGCCCTGGGGACAGGCTCTCTCCTCCTGCAGACCGGGTTCCAAGCTGCAGTGGCCATGGAAGAGGAAGCAGGCAGCTGGCAGATCCCACAAACAAACCTGCCAGATGTTGCAGCCTCACAAGGGAGCCACTCTGCTGTCCTGCTGCAGGGACTGTGCTGTGCCTCCTGGTGGGTTGGCTCCTTGCTGGAAAACGGGCTGGCTTGACAGCTCCTCAAAATTGGTGCTAGCACAAGGTTGTGGAGTGAGCAAACACCAACAAGAAATAAATCAGAGCTGGGAGAAAAGCTGCTCTCCATTCTCCCTCCAGCGTGGCTTGTTTACACTCTGCACTGCAATCTGAAAAATGCCATCTCTAATGAATACTAAATAGTGGGAGGCTTCTCCTCAGCAGCCTGGTGCTGAGGCTGATTGCTGTGCAGGAGAATGAGCTGGTGAGAGCAGGGGCTTGGCTGTGGCTCTGCTTCGTGCAGTCATAGAAACTGTCAAGCTCAGGTGCCTCTGTGATCTGCAGGCAGCCTCTCTCCCTGCACCCTTTCCTGGCTACCCATTTATTTTTAAAACGTTCCATTGTTACTGTCACTCAGGTCTTGCAGCCAATTTTCATGTCATTATTATTTCTGTCGCTTTAAAATTTATCCACTTATGCAATTTTAATCCTTTTTCTTTTTTCTTCTCTTTTTTTTTCCCCCCCTAAACCAATTCACAGTAATATGTTAACAGCTGCCTTGTAGTGGAAGTCACTGGGAGTTAATACTCCTGAGCCCTCTCTGGTAAGAACTGACTCACCTCAGTGTTATAAATCTGTTCTACACTGCCTTGTACCCCTCTCCTCAGTACATTCACAAGGATCTGCTTCGTCACCAGGAACATTCCCGACCCTGCCTGTGCAGGGGACATAAAAAAAAGAAGGATACCAGCAAGCAAGAACACTTCTCCACACACAAATGGCACCTAAAATACTTGTGCAGCTCCTTAAGCTGTAAGGACGAGGAAGCAGAAGGGGATCTCTACTGCAGAAGATGGGGGATCAAAAAGGAAGAATCATAACACAGCCCCTGCTCACATTCCAGTATTCCTGCATGGAATACATCTGCCTCTGTTTTGGGAGTTTGATGACATTTTTGGGTTTTCTCCTCCACCAGCAATTCCACCTTCCCTATGAGGGTGGGCAGGCCCTGAGGTGCCCAGAGCAGCTGTGGCTGCCCCTGGATCCCTGGCAGTGTCCCAGGCCAGGCTGGATGGGGCTTGGAGCAGCCTGGGACAGTGGAAGGTGTCCCTGCCCATGGCAGAAGTGGCACTGGATGAGGACTCTTCCACCCCAAACCAGTCTGGGATTCTGGGGTTATTCCAAACAATTCAAGGCATTCCCACGGTGATAATTCGACATAAGAAAAATGGAGAGCAGAAAAGGCAGTGACCCAAAGTCTTGTCAATGCACACAGAGCTTAGAGTTTACTGGGTGATATTTTTTTTGTAAAATATCGAATTCAGGCCAAATCAGTGTTTCTGAATAACAGCAAATCGTTCATCCCAACTGCAATGGTTATGCTTTCTTCCTCCACTCATCTGCTGGAGTGTTCACATAAATATGCATGCACTTCCCACCCACACAGTATCAAACACTCCACAAGTGCTACAGAGCCCAGGATAATCCGTTGTTTTGGAGGGATCAAACCTGCAGCCACGTGTGTGCAGTGAGCAGGAGATTCCAAAGCCCAGCACAGGGGCACTTCTCACTGAGCTGTGCAAAGGTCACCCTGTGCTGTGATTAAGCTCCTGTCAACACTGAGCCTGTAGGAGAGTTCAGAAAACACTCTGCAAACAAAAGCCAGGCTCTCTGGGTTAAAAGGTTGTGAAATTTAGTCTAATCTCTGGTTCTATTTTCTTAGATGTTCACTACCAATCTATTATAGCAAAAAAGTCTGTGCACCCCAAAATTGGGTTTCCCAATTTTTTCTTTCACAACTGCTTCTTTTACGTGGCCTTGTCCATATTTAATATAGAATCACAGACTGGTTTCAGTTGAAGGGACCTTAAAAATCATCCCATTCCACCCCCTGCCATGGGCAGGGACACCTCCCACTGTCCCAGGCTGCTCCAAGCCCCAGTGTCCAACCTGGCCTTGGGCACTGCCAGGGATCCAGGGGCAGCCACAGCTGCTCTGGGCACCCTGTGCCAGGGCTCCCCACCCTCCCAGGGAAGAATTTTTTCTCAATTTCTAATCTACCAGACAATTTCTACAAGGCTGCTCAGACTTGCAGTTCAAACTGTTCAGAATTCTCTCAAGACTCCCTTGAAATCTCTTTTTTAAGTCATGCTGATTTGCATCATCATTTCTCAGACTGAAATGAAATAATTTCTTTTTGTCAAAACATTCCTTCCACCACTCTCTTGAAAACCACTTGTGACTCTGTGAATTATCACAGGAATTTCACATTTGGCACAGCATTTCTCCCAGTGAGACGTTTGGATCTGTTGCCTTCCCAACTGTCCACGAAGTTCTCACACTTTCAAACACTGGGAGTTGTCCACAAATCAAACAGGACAAGTAAGATATCAAAAGCTTTAACACCCAGGAAAAGTAAAACAGCACAATAATCAGAATGTTTTCTAAGCGTATAGAAACTAACAGGGAGATGAGTGTTGTCTACGTGAATCCCTCAGGAACAAAACAAGCTGATACAATCCAATTCTGTCTCCAATGGATGAGACTTTGTGGATAAGGAAGAAGCAGCAGATCCCACACACCTGAGGCTCCTGCCACGGTCCCACGTGACATCTGTAAGTGAAGAATGCCTTGGCTGAAGTCCTGACACAAATCTGGTTGGAATCTGCAGTCTGAGAGCAGTTTCCAATGGCTCATTGTGAAATGCAAAGGACAAATTGAATGGTTACTCAGCTGCTCAGAAGATCCATTCAATATTTTATTGATAGCCTGGATGAGGGAATGGACCGTGCGTTTATTAAATCTGCCAAGATTAGATCTGTGAAGAGCGGCTGCAAATACATGGGGGAGAGCAGTATTAAAAAGTTTTGACAACTTGGACAAGTCTATAAATACAGAAGGCTTGTAAAAAGCAGAGTGGTTTTACTCGGGCAGGAGTCAAGTGCACAAATACAGGACAGACACCAGCTGGCAGAAAGTCTGGGAAAACAAACAATCTGAAGGTTCTGCTGGATCACAGGCTGTCCGGGGTTATTATCCCGAGCAGAGAGAGAGGTTATTATCCTGAGCAGGTCTATCAGCAGAATTACCTGCCAGACATCTCCCAGGTCCTCTGCTGTCCTCTGCCACACCTGAGTGCGGAGGCACGGCTGTCGGAGTCCAGGACATCCCTCTGGGCACCCTGGCAGGTCACAGACCTCAGCAGAGAGGTTTGAGACCCGAGAAAGAGGGTCTGGGGTCTGTCCAGGGGAGGTTGCCCAGCACAGAGCCCAGGAAGACACAGGCTTTGATTTCAGTCCATGAGAAAACCTTCCAACACAGAGAAGAATTACAAGTCACAAAGGTGTGACAGACAGTGGTGCAGTTTATCACCAGGTGGAAAATTTTGTAGTTTTGGGTTCTTAGAATGGGGAACAAGATGGAGGATTTAGGGTGGAACCCTGAGTCCTTCTCCTTCTCCCTTGGCATCCATTCTCTGCAGTGACGTGGGCACAAGGTAGTTTAAGGGGATTGGGTCGGAGTAGAGATGACCCTTCTAGTGTAGATATAGACATTGGTATGAAATTGTAAATAATAGACACGTAGTTGTCTGTATAAAAGCAAAGCAATGCCCCATCACGGGGGGAGTCGTCCTGTGCCTGAGCAGCTGTGAACACCTTGGTTGGGCACAGAGAAAACTGTAAGATAAGAATTAATAAACACGTGAGAAACCAAAAAAAAACCAAGACCTTGGAGACTCCATTTCATTCTCGCATCTGGCTCAAAGCCTGCAGAGGGCAGAGGGCAAAAAAGACTCACTCAAACCACCACCTAAATCTCGGGACAGAGAAACCAAACCCGAGACACGGCCAGGTTTGGGTGCTGCTCCTCAGGAAAGGCTGACAGGCAAAGCAGCAGGGCAATGGAAACATGACCTGAATCAAGAGATTGAGAACGGGAGGTGCTCAATGGAGAGCAGAGCATGGAGAGGTGCAGGAACAGCCCTGACAGTGAAGGGTTGGTGCAGGAACAGCCCAGGGCCAGGTCAAAGTCTGCTAAAAATGCAAGTGGAGCAACTGCTCTGCACATGCCAGGAAGGTCACAGGCAGTTCTGATTCTGCTGTGGAAGGAGGAGATGGACTGAGTGATCAGCTGAGAGTTCATCCAGCTTCACTTTTCAAGGGTTCTGTGCCCAGCTGAGGCTGATTAGAGTTTGTCTGTCCCGTTTGCCCAGATGTACCCAGCGGCTTCACACAGCATTTGTATCATTTCTGCATTAACATCATCATTAAGGTTAGTGGTTTATGTTCATCTTGCCATCTTAGAACTCCCTGCCTCACAAACACCTTATCAAAATGCGATTTGCCAGACCAACATGACTCACGGCTCATCCATCAAAAGCCATTTTAATAATTAGTTCTCAAATACTAATTTAATAAAATCTTGGTAGCTTGATTTTCCTTCCCAACCAGCACAATGGGCAAAAGGATTTGTAATCCTTTGGCAGTGCTTCTCTCAGACTCACAGGATCCAGATCAGAGCTGCTGGTGCCAGTCTCCCATCCCACTGACAGAATTTTAGAAACAACTACAATTTTAGAAAACATTGTAGACATTGGGGCTCTCAGCTGCAGATTCTCACAGAGACACCAGGTCACTGCTGCTGCCTCCAGCATCCCGTCCAATCCCTGGCACAAAGGCAGGACCAGCTCTCCCTGTGTCCATTCTGACATCAGAAAGAAATCTTCAAATACTTTAATCTTCCCCAGATTACCCATTTCAGTGATTCTACCTCCTACATCAACCATGTATTCCCGTTGTTAGTACAGTTCAGCCTGTTTTCTCCAGACATTTTCCCTTGGAAAGCAGCTGAAGCTGCAGTGGCCAGGCTGACTAGCACAACACCTTCTGAGCTAGATGGATTCTCAGGGTGTCAGGGAAAGCAGTCCTGCTTTATCAAACAATCATAATCAATTACCAATATTGATCAGAAGCAGCTACAGCTGAGCTTCCTGCAGGATCCATGGAATTAAATGGCTGTGCTGGAAGAAGAGCAAAGATCCCTGTGAAATTGTGCAGGTTCTGAGATTTATGAAAGCACAGCTCGATTTCATTGGCATTCCATCAGTTAAATCAACATTATATAAACCCTTATATATAGGGGTTCTTATATAAAAGAAATCATGCAAGTCACAGACCTCGTTAGCTCTGTGTACCCTTCTACCACTGCTAAATTGAGTTGATATGTCAGAGAGTAGAAACCCAAAAGATTCCTGATTTATCATCTTAATTCTTTACATCTCCTCTCAAGAATTCACAGCGCTGTCATTCTCTCCTCCATTCCCATTACCTTCTTTGTAACATATTTGCCTTCTTACTTTTACTGAATAATTCCTGGTCTATTATATCTATAATTATACTAATAATTAAGCATGCCTTTTCATCAGCTAGCAGCTAATTACTTCTGTTCCTACCCAGCTTGCTCAGAAAACAGTCAATTCATCTGTATCCCCATCACTCTCGCCGTTGCTAAGCACTCAGTGCCACTCAGCAGTGCCACTGTCACGGTGTGGGGTGGCTCAAGGTGCTCTGCAGTCCCCGAGTGCTGCTGCCTTTCACCCTCACAGGGGTTTCTCACCTGAGGGAAGGCTTTACTCACCTGTCTGGCACACTGCTGAGCCCAAACAGCTCTGGAGCTGTCCACGAGCAGCTCCTGCTTTCTGCAAGGAGCAGTCATTACAGACAGAAAGAATTGGATTCCAAATCATCCTGTGCCTACTTGTGGGTCAGAGCATCCCCAAGGTTGTGTTAGATGGGAACTGAAGCCATGAGGTTTAATTCTTCATTATTTGGACTTCTGTGAAGCTTTTGGCACAGTCAGAGGAATGGAGCACTTCTCCAATGAGGAAGGGCTGAGGGAACTGGGATTGTTCACCTGGACAGGAGAAGCTTTGGGCTGAGCTCAGGGTGGCCTTGCAGGGCCTGAAGGAGCTGCAGGAAACCTGGAGAGAGACAATTTCCAAGGGCTGGAGGAACAGGACACAGGGAATGGCTTCCCACTGCCAGAGGGCAGGGCTGGGTGGGAGATTGGGCAGGAATTGTTCCCTGGCAGGGTGGGCAGGCCCTGGCACAGGGTGCCCAGAGCAGCTGTGGCTGCCCCTGGATCCCTGGCAGTGTCCAAGGCCAAGTTGGACACTTGGAACAGCCTGGGACAGTTGATGTCCCTGCCCATGGCAGGGGGAGGAATGGGATGATCTTTAAGGGTCCTTCAACCCAAAGCAGTTTGGGATTCCATGGTTCCATGGTTCCATGGTTCCTCTGGTGTGAAGAACCTCTTGCTCTCTCACACCTTGTCCCTCATCCTGGATGATTCCTGATCTGCTGATGTGACAGCTGGACATTGTCATTGTGCCTCTGCTCCTTACTCTGCTTCCCACCAACAGCAAATCTCTCACGCCAATTAGTATCAAACTTCAGTGACGTGGTGATAAATAAGCTCAGATTGTTTTAATTTCCCCAATTTTCTGTCACTTGGTCCGCTGTAGGCTGCGGACAGAACTGGATGTTCCAGGGCAGGAATATCCACCATCACCAGCTTTGGCAAGCTGCTTCTTTGCCTGTTCCTCAGGTAATGAAATCAGGGAAATTACCATTAGCGAAATGTTAATGGCTGGTGTTTCCAGCCTTCCCAGAGACTGGGTTAGGCTAAACCCTTAATCCTTTTATCTGACTCATGACTGCATCCACTGAAATGAAGCAATGTTGGCAAATGAAGTGGTTGTGCCTGATTCCAGCGAAAGGAAAATTGGAAAATGAGGGAATTTGTTACAGAAAACGCTCAGAGTGGCAGCCAGAAAGGTAAAATGTTTTCAGATGGCAGGTAGACTATTTTAGGATTTTATATTGGAGGCTCAAAGCAAATGCATATAACCTGTCAAAAAAAAGACTTGAGAGGAAAACAAAAAGCTTGCATTATAAAACAGCAGGATCAGGGAGGCTCTTGGAAGTTAAAAGGTATCCTGCAAAAAGCTGAAGTTGTGTCTGAAAAAGGAAATCTAAAAAGAACATAAATTCTGGCAGACTAAATGTAAAAGCACAATAACATAGACGGAAGAAAGAGTTTAGAAACAGTTTGCTAAAGAAATAGGAAAGAATGTTATAAATCCTTCTTGAACACATCAAGAGCAAGGAGCCTGCGAAAGCCACACAGGTGTGAAAGGAGCACTCAGAAAACATGATGCAATCACAAAAAAATCCCAAATTCTTGGGGTCTTTTTCAAACCTCTGTTCACCTGGAGAATCCTGGAAACTCTAGAACCAGGACCTTGTTTGTAAGGCCTTCACAGAAGGCTTGTCTTAATTTAAGGGTGTTAAGAGAAGATTAGAAAGCAGATAAAAGGAATAACAATGCTTCACGGGGCGCCCGATGGAATTCACACAAGGTTTTTATAGAATGCTAAATATGAATCATCACTGAGCTAATACCCTGAGTACGTAACCTTTTGCTGAAAATTGCTGTGATTATCAAAGGACTAGACGGTAACTAATAAGAAATCAGGTTTTTAAAATAAATCCAGGGGCGATTCAAGAAGCCTCAGACCACTAAGCCCAATGTCCATATGGGTCATGTTGGCTGAAGCTCCAGCAAAGAACAGAATTAGTGAATACATGAATAAAAGTAACATGTTAAGGAAAAGTAAACATGACTTTTGTAAAAGAAATCCAAGCTTTTTAAATCTACTGGAATTCTTTGAAGGAGTCAAAAGCATGTAAATAGCAGAGCTCCAGCTGAGAATTTTTCCCTGCATTTCCAACTCACCCCAAGCTTCCAGAAACCTCATGCATAGAAGGTCTCATCAAAGGCTTTTAAATAAACTAAAACAGCCAGGGACTACAGGTAAGGACCTCACAGTGTTACAATTTAGCATTGGAAAAAGAAGATTATCCTAAAAGGAAGAGTTTTCACAGTGGAAGATGATCAGCAGTGGAGTCCCACGGGGATTAAGGTCCATGGTGTTCAATGTGCTCAAAAATGATTTGAAAAGTTGGGGGAGAAGTGAAGAAGTTTTCTGATAAAAACTAAATTAATTAGGATAATATTTACTGCAAAAAGTTCAAGATGCCATGACACTGAGCAAGCCTCATGACAAAGTGGAAGATAAATTTCAGCCCTGACAACCGTAATCTGGCTATCCACAAAAAGCAACACTCCACACACAGAGTGATGGGCTCTGAGCTAGTTTGAACAATTTAGGAAATGCATCTCAACATTATAACAGCTTGTTCTATGAATATATGACCCCATTGCTCAAGAGCAGGCAAAAAAAAAAAATCCCAAAGTGTCAAATTCTTAGGAGAGTAAAGTAGAGCCCTGCCCCTGTTTACATTCACGGTGGCTCTGCTTCTCCAACAGCCAGACATCTCTGGTACCCTCACCTGAGACAAAAAGAAACTCTAACAGCAAAAAGAAAAGCTACATGGCAGGATGACAAACATGGGGAGTACAAAACTGCTTTCATGTGAGAAACAGAGTTAGCATGAATGAGAGGTTGAGTAGGAAGGGATCGCTTGGCATTTGTCGTTGCCAATTGTGCCGAGCAGGCCAGGTGCCAGCAAGGGGAGATGGACACCGAACACGAGCTCTGTCGTGTGCCTCTTTGTTCAGCTGCTGAAGCCTTCATATCCTGTCAGGCAACAATTCCGAGGGCTCTGCGAGGACTGTGACAGCTCCGTTTCCTGCATAATCCCAGCGTGCTTTCAGGGAGATAGAAGGGGAAAGGAGGAATGAAAGGCTTGCAGTGCTCTTTGTGCCCATTACCTCGAAATCGTAGCTCATTAGAGGTCTCCACTTCCTTTCCCAGCTGTCCTCTCCCACCACAATTTCAGAATTAAAATAAATAAAAGTAATAACCCCACACACACGCACTTAGGCTGTGTTTACTAACATCTGCCTACGGTGACCCAGCCGTTTCTTGCCAGCCCCTTCAGGGATATGTTTTAACACGGCTCCTCTCACCTTTTCACACTTCTCTCATTTCCCAGCTCCTCTGAGCACTGTGGGTTCAGGCTGTTAGCTCAGCTCTGCCTTTCAGTCACTTGTGCACTGACTTGTACCAGTTGGTCCCAAGCCTGATAACAGCCTCAAACTCCTGGTGAGCCATTAATAATACACCAGCAACCATTTTAATTGCAGCCGGGTGTCTGGAATTTTGGAGCTGCATGCAGAGTTCCTTCTCCCCACAATATTATTGTCCCATTGTGCATTTTGGAGTTTAGCTCTCATTAAAAGTAATAGAGGGAAATAGTCTGTGGCAAAATGAATGTGTTTGTTTTCACAGTTCACCTCCTGCTCCTCCGCACTCAAACACTCTCTCGCTCAGTGACAAGACCACAGCTGCTGCCATCGTTTACTTACCTGAGGAGTGCAATATTTAGCTGGAGGGACACTGGAGTTTTCTGTTTGTTAGTTATCAGGTCAACAACTCTCACCTTATCACTTCAGTTTCCATTCTGTTGATAAAACCTGTCAGCCTTCCTTGAGCGGTTCCAGGCCCTCAGAAGAAATCACATTAAATTGGCACAACCAAATAAATCTGTAAGGGATGTGCTCCTGCCTAACCAAAGGGAAGGGGGGAGGGCTTGGATTTCTTTCCCTCTTCCTCCTTGCACAGTTCCAATGTCCGAGCCCTTGGAGCTGTGTTGAAATCCTCCCTGAGGATTCAGCAGTTCAAGTCAGATCAGGTCTTTGACTATGGCCCAGAGGAGATGTCTGCAGAGCCGAAACTGATATGTTTAAGTGCAAGAGACAATAATCATTTCTTCAAGTAGAAACTAAAAATACTCACAAGAAAGTGGAATTCATAATGGAGATTTTAAAGATCTGTGACACACCAGAGCCTGCACAGGGGTTTTAATAAGAGAGAGGCCAATTTAATTGGTCAGGGCCAGCAATGCTTGGCGGGGTGAGGGGCTCTGAGGTCTCACACTGGCGGTGAAGGCCTGGAGCGTCACTGGGCAAGCCGGTGTCACAGCATGGCCGTGTCACAGCCAGGGACAACCTCTGTCACCAACATCACACGGCCCAGCGGTGAGGATAAGGCACTAAAAAAGGGAGGCAGAAGCTGACAAAGGAACATTCCTAAAGGTAATTGCAGGACTGACCATCTCCCCGTGCCGTTTGTTTCATTAGAGCTCTGAGCACGCAGCTAAAGCAGCCCGTTAAGTTTTAAAGTCTGTTAGGGCTGACTTAACAAGGACTTGCTGAACACCTCAGTCTGAATTCACACCTTTCCCCTGTGAAAACTCTCCTGGAGTGTTTGTGGAAACCCAGAAATAACTTCCGTGGACCATTAAATTACAGACAATCACCACCCAGAGCTCCCTGTCCTCGTGGCACGGCTCATCAATCAGGTTTGCTGTCACCGTGTCTCTTCTCATAGCAGTCACCAGAAGGCTCTGAGCTCCCTCCGAATCCATGTGACATTTACTGTCAGGGGCTGTCAACACCAAGAGATTCTCCCAGGGCCTCCGAGTTCATCACAACGAGATCTATCCCCAAAGCTGCTCCCAGTTCCAGCTCTGGATTACAGTGACTGACTGAGGGGCTTTGCAGCACTCAGGGAACAGGGAAGCAGCACCACGAGCTACAGCTTATGCCCACATACCTTTGTTCTCTTATTCTCGTCTCTCTTCTTATTGTGCAACTGCTTTAAGAGAGGTTTCAGGCATGTGATTAATTAGCCTTCCCCCAAAATATCCCTTATAAACTTATTAACAGAAAGCTGAGATTGTTTACTCAGAAATTTCGCCTTCCCATCTCTAGCATTGATCCTGCCTTCGCTCTCTGTTTAACAACATAGTGACCTAGTGGAAAAAATTTATAAAACTTAATAAATTGCAGTTGGCAGTATTGACAGAGTGCGTATATGCACATTTGGGTTTGTATGAACATATTATAAGAAATCTAATAAAGTAAAACAAACACATTTGCTTTGTCTGTGAGCTGTGAAACGAGATATCCCCTGTAATTACACTGTTTGAAGTATATTGGGTCAAAGGGGGATGGTGAGATTTTTGGCCATAAACTTCTGGGTTTAGATTAAAAAAACAACTACTATCTATCAAAGCTTACATGCTCCACTAAGTTACTTTGCTCAAGATGCAGAAAAATAAAAATGTAGATGAAACCTTAAGTTAGCAGGAGGCCACTATAAGACAAGAGGAACCAGCTCCAGAGAATGAAGTTCCAGTGCCAAATGTGCCTCAAAAAATGATCAAAACCTTGGAAATACATTCATTTTTTCTGCACTTTGAGGGGGAATGGGCATTAATGAGTGTCCAAACCAGTGACTGAAAGAGTGATTTTAACTGCAAAGGTTTTTAAAAGAGCGCCCAACGTGTATAACCCTCTAGAACTTCCATGTCTATTTTTAGCTTGCTTTCCACAACCAGCCTGGTTCCCTCTTCCAACCAAAATAAATATATTTCTTAAGGAGCGCAGTATTCCTTTCCCCCAGGAGCAAAGTATTTATTTTTCTAAAATTATCATGATAACAGGCAGAGTTTTCTCAGCGCCTTCTGGTAAGCTCTGTGTGCTGCTAACCCACTGCTGACCAGCAGCTGAGCCCAGCAATCCGGGCTGGTTTCCATCCAATTTACAGCCCATTTGCCCAATCCACACCTCACCCACCAGGCCGGTAAAATGACACCGTGGGTGCCTTTGTGGCAGAGTCCAGTAAACAACACCCACTGCTCTCCCCATGCGCTCTGAGCCATGAAGAGGAAATCAGGTTCTTTTGGCGTAATTGTCCCTAAATCCATCCTGGCTCTTCCCAACCACCATCTTGCTTAAAACAGTTTCCAGGAGAAAGCTGCCCATCACCTTCCCGAGAGTCAAGTTAAACCAAACGTTTCAGAGTTCTCCACACCTTCTTCCTACCCTTCTTATAAAATCCCAGAATGGGTTGGGTTGGAAGGGACCTTAAAGCTCATCCAGTCCCACCCCCTGCCATGGGCAGGGACACCTTCCACTGCCCCAGGCTGCTCCAACCTGGCCTTGGACACTTCCAGCAATCCAGGGGCAGCCACAGCTTCTCCAGGGCCTCACCCCCCTCCCAGAAGAATTCTTCACTGAGTGTATGATGTTTGTCCTCTCTCTGTCAGCAGAATCCTCTCCTGATTGCTGTGACCTTGCAAAGGGGCTCTGCAATGACATTGGCCACTTCCCCCACCGCCCCTGGGTGCACAGAACAAAATGCCAGCACCAGCAGGCAGAAAAGCTGCAGCAAGACACTGCACCTGCAGCAACTCCCCAGGGCTGGTCACCTCCTCCTCCTCAATGTCCTTTCCACTCTGCCTTCAAGCTGCAAGGACACAAACTGGCTGAGCTGGGCAACCCCAGCAGCAGAACCTCAGGTGCAACAGTCTGAACATTCTCCTGCCTCAGCCTGAGCCACTCTCTCTTCAACATTTTCCCCTTCAGCCACGTTCCTGCACAGCAGCCCCCAACTCTGAGCTTTGCCCGCTCAGCTTTGTCTTGCTTTGGACAGGTCCCTTCACGGAATCCCAGGCTGGGTCAGGCTGAAGGGCCCACAGGGGCTCACCTGGTGCCACCTCCCTGCTCCAGCAGGGCCANCCAGGGCTGAGGGCCCCTCTCCCTGGGGCTCCTCTCCAGGCTGAGCAGCCCCAGCTCCCTCAGCCTTTCCTGGCCATGGAGATGCTCCAGGCCCTTCCTCAGCTCCAGGAGCTCCTGTCCCTGCTGTGCTGAGGATCCAGGGCTGGGCACAGCACCCAGAGGTGCCCCCAGGGCTGGGCACAGGGGCAGGATCACCCCTGACCTGCTGGAAAAGCACCCCAGGATCCCACCAGCCTCCTGGGCCACTTGGTCCTTCCCTGCAGAGCTGCTTCCTCAGCTCTCAGCATCCCCTCACCTTCATCTGGTGATTTTCCTTCTCCAGTGTCACAGACACAAAACACAACTGCACCATGAACCCTGCAGCTCCTGGGGAATCCTCACAACAGGAATCCAAACAGACCAGCTCTGCTCGTGCCTTGCCAGTCACAGAAAAGACAGAGAGTATCCCTCACCACCTGGCTGGGGACTTGAATGGAAACCAGAACCAAAGATTAAAAATTCAGTGATCAGCTGAGAAGATCATGGATGAACCAACACCAACAAGTGCAGGTTCAGTTTTTGGAGCATTAAATAGTGGTATCAACCTGATGAGAGAGAAAATTAAGGCAAGATTATAGAGTGGAGATGCTGATATTTCTATTTTGCATGTAATTTTCATCCCCAAACAAACTGTAGTAGCTTAGCAAACACCAGTCTACTAACATGAGACAATTACAGACACATTTAGTGAAACAGGCAACTAAATGACTTTGTAATTACACTATTAAGCCAAATCTGGGGTGAAAAGGATAAAAGGATTTGTGTCCCATATGACACTACCAAAAAAGAAAAAAAAAAAAA